>JACXGI010008432.1:20101-33652 GCA_016801175.1 Esox masquinongy | reverse complement strand
GACCACCTCTCTGTCCCTCTGTAAACAAACACACACAGACCACCTCTCTGTCCCTCTGTAAACAAACACACACAGACCACCTCTCTGTCCCTCTGTAAACAAACACACACAGACCACCTCTCTGTCCCTCTGTAAACAAACACACACAGACCACCTCTCTGTCCCTCTGTAAACAAACACACACAGACCACCTCTGTAGGTTTTTTAGGTATTTATCTCTGAATGGTTACTTAAGTGTCAGGGATGTTGTTTTTTTGCTGGGGGATAAAACATCCTCAGCTCTCCTGTGTGGATGGGGGAATATAGACATCATCGATAGACTTACCTTTCTATCTGCTCCTCAGTGTCAACCATTCTCTATAATGGTGTCTGTTGATGACTGAGAAAGAAATGAGCTACCAATCAATAGGCAATGAAAGTAATTTAACTACTCCACAAATGTGAAGTAATTTTCTTCTGAATGTTCACACTCAGCAGTGCATACACATACTGCAGCTACAGACTTATTTTAGTTTTATTTTCAGTGTTTTCACTAGCTACAAATTGTGTCTCGGACATTATTGATATGACAGATAAGCTACTGCAATATTGGTTTATGGTCCAATATACCATCATGCGCAAATAAAAATGAACCAAGGCACTGAGGCTGAGTCCTAACTTGAGGCGTGTTAATCTTTACCAATGTGAATGGGAGGTTTATTTTGCCTGTTTAGTAGACACTATAGTGATTTAAAGGGATAATCCACCCTCACAACCACTGATTTTGCAACTCCTGTCAATTTAGTGAATATCAGCGTTACATCAGTGTTTAAAATACAAATGTACATGCACTCCAAAATTTAATTTTCTAAGTGGGTCTTCTTGAAAATCCCAAAATAATTTAGTAATGTGCTGTAATTATATAATGCACGCTATTGCATAGTATACATTTAGTTCAAAGTTCTTCAAAGTAGACAGAGCGGTGTCAGATTAATATTCTTTATTCTTTTAATTACTTTGACGCAAAGCAGTTGCTCCTTTGAGCTAGAAACCCAATCTCTGTGAAGTTGAAATTAGTTAAACATCATAGTTCAGTTTGTTAAAGTGATTTGAAATATTGACTTTTAATATTCACTTACTAATGCGGGTTGATATGTTTTTTGAAAACCTGCTCATATAACTACGAAATGCAAATTCACAACACGTTCTACTATTCAATGTCAATCATAGGAATGTTTGGGTTTATTACACCTTTAACATAAAAATGTTCTCTCCCCTCTCAGATCCACGTGACCTTTAACCCTGCAGGGTCGTATGCCGTAGAGGGTTTGAAGCCTGACACCCTGTACCGCTTCTCCCTGGCAGCCCGCTCCGAGTTCGGCCTGGGGGTCTACACTCAGCCTATCGAGGCCCGCACAGCTCAGTCCAGTGAGTACCCTGCCTCACTCCTGCTCTCTCTCTCTCTCTCTCTCCCCCTCTCTCTTTCTGTCTCACATCATCCACTAACCCAGGAGAATCACCTGTGCTGTCCACAAGTCAGTCGAGCAGGAGTTGCTTCAAACTGAACTCTTCCACCTGCTGTCCTTCAGTTGGTCACAAACAGCCTGGCGCCCCCTCCTCTTCCTCCTCCTCCTCTTGTCACAGCCTCTCACTCTGAGCTGCAGCACAGTGGTGCTCAAATTTACAGCGGGTTCAGTGTGTCTACCTGTTTTCCTTTTTCTGAATTATTTGGTTTATTGCCAGTGTTCTATGTGTTTTTTTTAGTCTTTGACTTTAAACATCCAACCGGTTGAACTGACTATGTAGTTTGTGGCAAATATGGAAAACATCGCCTCCCGCGGCTGCAATTCCATTTTATGTCCAAAGCCTGGAGCCTGTTCGGAACGTTCACGGTACGCCCACACCAACACATCAGGCGTCTTAGAACGGCTGTACTGAGGAGCCAAGCGTACAGGGAACAGCAGGCAGCTCGCAGAATAACCTGCTAAAATAACACTAGAAAAAATGACATGTGACAGGAATGTCTTCCAGTCAAAAAACCTGCTATTTTTCTGGTGCATAAGCATTACTAAAGCAGTGTATAGTTAGTTACGTTAGCTATGTTTGCCAGTTAGTTTTTCTTGCACTTGAGTCAGACGTTGCTTGTTCTTCTAAAGCTGGGTACACATGCACTCAATAGGTGTCACTCTAGCACTCCAAGGTGCAGTTTTTCTCAACCTCTGCTGTTGTCCCACAAAACTCTCTGTCTCTTTCTGGCTGTTTGTCCCTCTCTCTGGCTGTCTGTCCGACTCTCGTTCTCTCCCTATCTGTCTGCCTCTCTCTATGTCAGACTTCTTTTATCTTGCAGTTGTGTGAAATCCACACAGCTTGTTCCATGAACACACACAGGCAGAGTTGTTTTTCTTCATCCCGTCACCTTCTTGTCACCATGCTACCTTCGTCATCAGGGTCTTTATATAATAGCAGATTATTTCCCTGTAGATTTGGGACCACCTTGTGAGAGCTGATTCCCAGCCCCCTCGACACCCGACGGTCCTATATTTATTTTTGGGAAGTGTTTCATGTCACACAAAGCTCTGGGGTTTCATTTTTTTGTTTCATTGTTTTGGTCCCAAGATTTGTAAAGAAAACAAATATTGTACTTCCATGCTGAAGAAAGAACCAAAGAAAAAACCCCAATGCCTGCTTCCCTCCCCCACCCCTGCTTCTCAGTCCCAAACCATCGTCTGGCTTCTAATTTCTCCCCATATTTTTCTTCCTTTTAATAAATTTGACTTTGTTTCTTATACATTTGCTATCAGGATGCTCTTTTTGTTTTCGTTGTTTGGTATTTTCTTGTGTTGTCTTTTCATCTATGCTGTTGCTGTTAGTTTTCCCTGTGGACTGTGGAGAGTTGGTCAAGATATCATTAGATATTTAGAGATAGACAGAAAACATACTTAACTGAACTCAATTGGTCTGCATAGCACTTAATATTACAGCTATTTATTAATGGGTTAATAAATTAGTAATTAGCAGGTAATTTCCATAATCAGTACTTTATTTAACTAGTAACTAATTAACTGATGTGCTTACCTAATACTTAATACCTAATGTCATCCAAATCGGCCCGTGGTTTGTTTTTTATAAAACTTATCTAATCACATGGAATTAGTCGTTTGGAATGATTTCATGAAGCCAATCTCCAAGTCCAGAGTCTGCCACCCATTTCCCCTCCAATTCCTTGTTTAGGCTTTGTTATATTTTTGTTGTTTTATTATTTTTGCTTGGTCCCCTTCCCCTGCTCGCTTGTCTCCCCCCACCCACAGCCCCCTCCGCCCCTCCTCAGGAGGTCCACCTATCCAGTCTAAGCTCCACCTCCCTCAAGGTGAGTTGGGTGGCCCCGCCCGCTGCTTCCCGCCACGGGGCCATCGTGGCGTACACAGTCAGCTACCAGGCCACGGGCAGCGCCAGCGAGGACCTGGAGCGCCATGAGATGTCGGGCATCGGAGCAGACGCCACTAGTATTGTTCTGGAGGGCCTGGAGAAGTGGACCGAGTATCAGGTGTGGGTTAGAGCACATACTGATGTAGGGCCCGGCCCAGAGAGTGCCCCGGTCAGGATCAAAACTAAAGAGGACGGTAGGTTGGGTTCTGGTTCTCACCCCACCGACCCCCCTTGAAGCTCACTGACTGACTCCTTTGTCTGGTGCCTTCCACTCTCTGGTTTCCCCATGTTTTTAACGGTTTCTACTGTTTCTGTAACTCTACTGGTGTCTTCTGGTTTCTACTGGTGTATTCTAGTTTCTATTTCTCTACTGGCACATTCAGGTTTCTGCTTGTCTCTACCTGTTTACTGTTTTTTCTGGTTTCTATGGAAACTTGCTAACTGCTCTTCTAAAGCTCTTATTTCTGTACGCACTCAGTCTTGCCTGATTGGTATCTATCCTTTTCTCTGTCACTCTCTGGTATTCTTTGTGGACTTGAGATTGTTATTCCAGGGTCAAGGTTCATCACTTCTTTTTATGACATTTCTATTCATCTCTACATCTAGTGGTTCTGTCCTCATGCAGAGTCCTCTTCCTGTTAGTCTGGTGGTTCTGTCCTCATGCAGAGTCCTCTTCCTGTTAATCTAGGGGTTCTGTCCTCATGCAGAGTCCTCTTCCTGTTAGTCTAGTGGTTCTGTCCTCATGCAGAGTCCTCTTCCTGTTAGTCTGGTGGTTCTGTCCTCATGCAGAGTCCTCGTCCTGTTAGTCTGGTGGTTCTGTCCTCATGCAGAGCCCACAAAACTCACTCCTCTCTGTTCTCTCACTTGTCTTTTTTAGGTTCTCAGTGTGATATCTAGTGTTCCTAGGAGCTGCTGTTCTATAATTGATGTGTTTGAAGTTGCAGCTACACAACTAAGACTCACTATAATTAGAGGCTCACACTAACGTAGTCAGACAGGCACACACACTACATCACACCACACACTAGACCACTAAAGAAGTATTTAGTCATCAGAAATCACTAGTAAGCATGTGCCATAGATGACCCACTTCCCAAATACAAAGACACGTCCTAACACGTATTGGTCGGTACCACCATCAGAATGTAGATAACCATTTACATATCAGATAGGCAGATACAGCGATGTTTGTAGAAACCTGTCATGCAAACCAAAAGCTAGAACAAAGTTAGTAATGTCTCCATGTAGTTAAAAGCAGTAGAATGTAACACGGTAAACTATGCTCCTTAATGGATCAACATGGCCCTGGGTCTGGCGTCACCTATGTAATGGACAGTATAGGCTGTAACCAGTGAACCAGTCTGCTCAGCCGCGTAACCCTCTTTGCTAACCCCCCCCCCCCCCCCCCAGTGCCCGGTGCTCCGCCCAGGAAGCTGGAGGTGGAGGCCTTGAACTCAACGGCCATCCGGGTGACGTGGAAGCCCCCCTTGCCAGGGAAGCAGCACGGCCAAATCAGGGGCTACCAGGTCATCTTCTCCCGGCTGGAGAACGGGGAGCCGCGGGGTCAACCCAACATCATGGATGTAGCTCTGCCAGAGGCTCAGGTACTGCTGCGGATCCTTCTGGATGGGCTTCCCTCATTCCTTCATTTGTCCTTATTCAAAAGCTCTTTTATCTCCTTCTCTCGGTCTCTCTCTGTCTTTTTCTGATCTCTTTATCCCCCTTTATCCTTCATTCACCCTTTCATTCCCTCAATTTCTGTTTATTTCTTATTCTCTGTCTGTCTTTGATTTTCTGGTTCTTTGTCTCTTTCTCAATGTCTCTTTCCATCTCTCTCCACTTCTCTTTCTGTCTCCTTCTCGTTCTATAATTTCTCCCAGAGCTATTTCCCCCTAATTCCCCTTAGCTGAGAGTTATTTTACTGTAACTATGCTAATGTTAACAGCTACTAAATATTTCATGTATGTTTTACATCAGAAGGGCTTAGCTAGATGGCTCCCGCTCCCTTTGTGGCTGAGAGCTAATATATGTTATTACTGCCTTGGTTCCCTGCTATTAGATATACTGTACCCACCGATTTTACCACATTGCATTAATGCAAGGAGAACGAATGGCCCTGAGCTAAGAGAGAGCGGGTTAGGGATAGACTGAGAGAGAGAGAGTGAGAGAGTTGGAGATAGACTGAGAGAAGGAGAGAGCACCATGAGATGGATGAGAAGATGGTAATCCTTAAGAGGGATAGCATATTGATGAATATCTTTAAACCAAACCTCTCCATCTGTCTAAGAGGGGACCTAGCCAGGGGCTGTTACTGCCTCCTAAGGTTTGTAATCAGATCATTAAGTTGCGTGAACACGCGTTCGTCTCGTTCGTTCCCTCTGCACCCTCATTGCCCCCAACCTGATAGCATCCCATTCCACCAAACTCACTAAGAGTCCCTGGCTCACGCTAAAGGATATATTCATGATCTGAGCTGTGGTGTTTATGTTCCTTGGGGTGTCTGCAGTTGGCTGAAACGGTTAGGGATACACCAGCAGCAGAGTTTCTGGTTCAAATTCCTCAGTGTTAGGCCGTTAACACCCCCCTACTGTACCATACACCATGTTAAATGACCTGGGCAGTGGACTATTACAGTACTCGGGTACCCTGTTCTACAGGTTAGATGCTGCTTTCAGCCAGAGCAGTTTAGTGTTTTCTGCAAGTTATCTATGTAGCTAGCACTTCAGTGTTATCTGCAAGTTATCTATGTAGCTAGCACTTTAGTGTTATCTGCAAGTTATCTATGTAGCTAGCACTTCAGTGTTATCTGCAAGTTATCTGTGTAGCTTGCAGTTTAGTGTTAACTTCAATGTATCTATGTTGCTAGCAGTTTTGTGTTATCTGCAATTTATCTATGTAGCTAACAGTATTGTGTTGTCTGCAAGTAATCTATGTGGTTAGAATTTTAGTGTTATCTATGTAGCTAGCAGTTTAGTCTTGTCTTCGTATCTAGCTGTTTAGTGTTCTCTGCAAGTTATGTAGCTAGCAGTTTAGTGTTGTCTGCAAGTTATCCATGTAGCTGACAGTATTGTGTTATTTACAAGTTATCTAGGTGGCTAGCAGTTTAGCATTATCTGCAGGTTATCTATGTAGTTTGATCTTATGTACGCAGTTTAGTCAGCTAAGTCTTACCCATAAATCTAGCGGTTTAGTCTTCTTGACAAGTTATCTGTTTAGCTTGCTGTTTATCTATGTAGCTTGCAAGTTAATCTATCAGTTATTCTAACTATCAGTTCTATGCTGTGTGCAAAAGCAGCTTTAACTAGCAGTTTTCTTTGTTTAGCAGTTTAGCTGTAAATTTTGATCAGCTAATAGTTAGGTTTAGTTGAGAGAACAAAGGAATAGACAGCCGGATGGATAGACATAAGGACAGACCAACAGACCAACAACCGTCAGTACTTGGAATTGTTTTTATGTCAACGTGATGTCTTTGTTTTGGGTTGTGAAGGTTGAACTGACAATAACCTGTGTTTATGGCAGCTACACAAAAACACATGCAAACAAAGACGTGTGCAGCCACGCACACACACGCACACACATACACACGATTAGTTTTCTTCACCATTAGTCTCGTCAACATCTGAATCTCCCTCCCTCCTCACACCATTGAGCCATTATCCCGGCAGCTGAGTAGTGCATGCAGGTCGGTCACCCCTGGTTGACTCATCGCACCAGATTAGCTTCTCACAGACAGTTTCTCACAGGGTGCCAGTGGTATGTGTTTGCACGCCTGTGTGTTTGTTTGTGTGTGTGTGTGTGTGTGTATGAGTTTAGGCCCTGTAGGAGCCCGTCTCCTCTGCTCTATTATAGACCTCACAGACTGCAAGGAGGACGGAGAGACAGCTTCCATTCATGCCCAGCTGTTTTTAATAGAATCTGTTGTATCTTATCCCTAGTTCTCAGGTTTTTCCACTCTTCCCTTCATTCATCTAGTGGACTGGAACATAACAGCAGCTATACAGGAGCCAACTTGTTGCCTGTTAGTGCCTGTCAGCTTACTACCACTCAGTGTCTGACTCATCTCACCTCAGCATACATTACGCAACACTATGGCCCTGTCCCAAATGTCACCCAGTTTACTATGTACTGCCCTACTATTAAACACATACCCACACACCCTTAATAACTGTCAGAACCTGTCTGGAGTAAAGGTGTAGTCAAGTAAATAAGAAATGGTGAAACGGATCACCCTGAAGTTAGTCTCTTTATATTGACAATGACTAAACGCATAAGTCTAATAATGCTTCATCATAACATCATCTCCCTCCACTATCATTATCATTACCATCCTCTCCCTCCACTATCATTATCATTACCATCCTCTCCCTCCACTATCATTACCATTACCATCCTCTCCCTCCACTATCATTACCATTACCATCCTCTCCCTCCACTATCATTATCATTACCATCCTCTCCCTCCACTATCATTACCATTACCATCCTCTCCCTCCACTATCATTATCATTACCATCCTATCCCTCCACTATCATTATCATTACCATCCTATCTCTCCACTATCATTATAATTACTGGTACCATCCTCTCCCTCCACTATCATTACCATTACCATCCTATCCCTCCACTATCATTATCATTACTGGTACCGTCCTTTCCCCCCATGATCATTACCATCCTAGCCCTCCACTATCATTACCAGTACCATCCTCTCCCTCCACTATCATTAATATCCCTCTGTTATTATCATTACCAGTGCCATTGTCTCATACCACTACCATTTTAATTACCAGTTAAATTCCCTCCCATCACTATCATCACCATGGTCATTACAATCCTCTGTCACCACAGTCATTATCATCACCAGAACTTACCCATCAAGCACCATTATTACTAACATTAGTAGTCTAGCATACTATCATTATATTATCAATCCATACAGATACCAGTCATCCTTGTCACTATCATAACATTATCAGTCCATACAGAACCCAATCATCCTTGTGACTATCATTACATTATCAGTCCGTACAGAACCCAATCATCCTTGTGACTATCATTACATTATCATTCCATACAGAACCCAGTCATCCTTGTCATTATCATTATATTACCAGTCCATAGCTACTCTTTTTCACCACTGTCATTACTGAGGGTAGTTGCTTCAATATGCGTGCATTTCTCTACCAGAACTGGAAAATACACAGCATATGTGATTTGGCCTTCGCTAAGCCTGACGTGTGTGAGAGAGACAGAAGGAGAGAGAGAAAAAGAGCTAGACAGTGGTATGCTTCAGTGACTGGATGGCCTTGCCTGCCCCTACTGATTGAAGGGAGTAAAGAAGGGAATAACAGAAGGGAAGCATCACCTAAGCCAGTATCTCTCCATCAATCACATCCCTCATTCCTTCCTCTCCTCTACACCTTCTCCTTGTTCTCTCCATTTTGGATCCACGTGGTGTATGCCTCAGCTCGTTCCAGCAAATTTGCATTCATCTCCCTGCAAATTACTGCGTTCCGTTCGTTACACAAAACAAGTTTATCCTTCCCTCTCTTTCCTTTCGTCACTCTCTCTCTCTCTCTCCAAACAAGGCTTATCAGAAACAATGCATAACGATCTCTACAGCATCGTCTTGTCATCTGAAACATAAACTAGGTAATAATTTATACGTACTCATTTAGTTGGGGAGAATATTTCAGAGTGGAGTTGTTACGATAAAAACAGATTAAGCTTCAGATGAGATAAGAAGTCTAGTGCAGCGGATTTAGCATTCGACCCAAATGGAACCATATCTTCCTCATGGTGTGCTACTTTAAATGGCGCTTTGTTCAAACCCAATACACTATGTAGTGAGTAGAGTTCTATTTGGGACAGATCCTTAATGTATTCAGTACTGTACAGTGCTGTTATACCAAGCGGAGCCGACAGTCAACAAATTAACCAATTAAGCCAGCAACTGTTATTCAGCAGAGCCGGTTGAGCAGCAGCTGTTTTTTAATGGGAATCTGCGATGTCGTCGTCGTCACCGGCTACGTCCCAGTTTGCACCCTCTTTTCCACTCAGCCGGGACCCACTGTCGTGCGACCACGGTCATTGTTTTGTTAATGGAGAGACACTAAATGAAACCGCGTCAGTTTGGGATGCCTGAGGCGTGTGACTCAATCTTCATAAAGCCGTGTTGTGAGCCGCCGCCCAGTTGGCTAGATAGTCTGCTCAGAGACTCCTTGCGATATACTTTTCAGGCTCCTGGTTAGATACAGAAACGAGTTTCCTGCTCACCCCTATAGACGCTAGTTGGTCCTACTACATATCTAGTTGGTGTGCAGGCTCCCTGGCACCGGGCAAACGCACTGCAGCATGGAAGCAGCAGGGCTATATGAGAGTGCCGGACTAGTGTAGCAGCGTAGCAAGGGGGTAATAGGATTTCACGGTTGGCACCTTTGGGCCTCGCAGCTTCAAACAGGATTTCACTTCCCCCAGGGTCCACTCAGCGTGGAGAGAGGTCCCAGCATGCTCTGCAGCAGCGTTGGGCAACAGGTGGCAAAACAGGCCCGCAATTAAGAAGTAGCGAATAAAGAAGGAAGACCGTTTGGAACCTGCCGGTTACGGACATTCAGTGAACATATGTAGACAGTGTATGATGAAAACAGGCTGTCATACTCCCTCCTGTAGGCCTGTTTTGGCCCAGGGCCTGTGTAACTGCCGGTTGTCTCCGGAACATCTTGGTCCCTGCGTGCAGCTACACCAGAAGGTGATTTTTCTCTGGGTGCCAAGGCAGTACGTCTTTTACTGAACCGCCCTGATGTAATTCAGCACATGTAGAAACGCCTCTGACTGTTGGTAGCTGGTGGGTTGTTCCCACTTCAAATAGAGGCCGTACCCCTTCTTCCATTCAGTGTTCTGTCTTAAGCTGTCCTCCCACTCCCTCTTTCTTCTGGTCTCATGACACAGATTCATGAATATCTTGAAATAAAACCCCTTCATCACCCTCCCTCCCTCCCCCCCCCATCCCTTTTCTAATGCATGATGACACTGTTGACACCCACATTTGTCAGTCTGTCTTGAGAGGGGAAAAAAGCCAGATGTCTTTTTTCCCCCATTTTGTGTTGTCTCTCACTCATCTGTCCGTCCATTTCTCTCCCCTCAGTGGAATATTGACCAGTCCACAGAGTATGTGAGTAGCTGTTCTGTAAAGTGTGACGGTTGGTTTGGCTTTATGCCGGGAATGTTCTTTCTTTCCCCATCAGCCGCATTGGTACCGTCGGGAACGCTCCGTGTGTGTGTGTGTGTTCCTGTTTCCTGTTTTGGGCTTGCTGATAACCAGTTGATACTTTAACCCCATCATAACTCAATCAGACCAGGGCGGTGATGGACTAACTGTGATTTACTCGGTGTGTGTTTTTTTTGACATTTCTGAGATATGTGAAAACAATAACATCTAAAAACAGATATATTTATATATATACACAAACACTCACCAACACTACTGTGCAATATAAAATATCTTATCTACAGAGATCCTAGACGCTGCCATGACAAAAGGGTAGAATATTGTCACACTCCTTTATGATCCCTCTGTCATCATGCCTTATTATCTACTGTCACTCCTTTATAATGCTTAAATCATTATCCCTTATGATCTACTGTCATACACACTCCTTCATAATCCTTATTTCATTATCCCTTATATCTACTGTCATAGATACTCCTTTATAATCCTTATATCATTATCCATTATGATCTGCTGCCACATTCATTTAGCAACCCTCTATCATCCCTTATTATCTACTGTCCTACACCTTTATCAGCCCTCTATCATTATTCCTTATCATTATTCCATATCTACTACCATACTCATTTATCCTCCCTTATTATCTACTGTTCCACACCTTGGTCATTGCTCATTTGCCATCCCTTATTTACTGTCACACTCCTTTATCATTCCTCTATCATCATCCCTTATTATTTACTGTTACACTCCTTTATCATACCACTGTTGTCATCCCTCATTATCTACTGTTCCACTCCTTTATCATATATTTTTCATCATCCCTTATTATCTACTGTCACACATCTTTATCATACTTCTATGATCATCCCTTATTATCTGCTGTTAAACTCATTTATCATACTTACATAATCATCCCTTATTATACACTGTTCCACTCCCTTATCATACCTCTATCATCATCCCTTATTATCCGCTGTTCCACTCCTTTATCATACCTCTATAATCATCCCTTATTATCCACTGTTCCACTCCTGTTTCATACTTCTATCATCATCCCTTATTATCCTCTGTTCCACTCCTTTATCATATCTCTTTCATCATCTCTTATTATCTACTGTTGCAGACCTTTACCATACGTTTATAATCATCCCTTATTATCTACTGTTACACTCATTTATCATACTTTTATAATCATCCCTTATTATCCACTGTTCCACTCCGTTATCATATCTCTTTCATCATCCCTTATTATCCACTGTTCCACTCCTCTTTCATACCTCTATCATCATCCCTTATAATCCTCTGTTCCACTCCTTTATCATATCCCTTTCATCATCCCTTATTATCTACTGTCGCACACCTTTATCATACTTTACGTTTATAATCATCCCTTATTATACACTGTTCCACTCCTGTTTCATACCTCTATCATCATCTTTTATTATCTACGGTCCCACACCTTTATCATACCTCTGTTATAATGTCTTATGATGTTCTGTGACAGGTTATTAATCTTCTGTGTATTGTTAGCTGACTCATAGGGGGGTTTGGTTGGGTTGTTACTGGTCTCTAGTCCCTATCTTACACTCACATAGACACACACACACACAAACGTCCTCAAAAGATTTTTTTTACCTTCAGTGTTTGTACTTTCCTGTATGTATACTTGGATATCGCTTTTCAACAGGAAAAGTTAAAAAATAGCTGGAGGACGTCTTTAACTGTGATAAGAAACACAATTTGACTTTGCCAAACAGCCCAGACGGGCAGATCAGTCCCATGGCTAAGACTAAGTCTGAAACAGTAAAACCTTTCATTTCATGTGATTATAGTAATTACTTCTCCCTATAAAAGTTAAAATGTTTTATGATAATTTACCATTTTCTCTCTGCTGTCCTCCAGTCTGTCTTCAGGGCTAGAGAGGGAGAGCACAGATCAACCCCTTAAAAAGAACTGTAAAATACACACTGTCAAACACACTATTTCTGCTTATGTAGACTGTTAAAATGTTCTTCCATGATTAGGAAATTAAATCTTGGATTAGTTAGAGAATTGACATTAGGCAAATCAGTCTGGGATCATAGTGGGACTAGAGGAAGGTTTTAGAAAGCCTTCCAGCAAAGCTCGATGCCTTGCAGGCTGTTAGAGCATGCGACACACACACATACCCATGGACACACGCTCATGCACAGCAGCAAGAAGCATTTGTGTGTGTGTGTGTGGGTGTGTGTGTGTCCTCTTTATGGCCTCAGTCACACACTCGGAGACACACTGCAGGATGTATCCTCAGGCTCCAGGCAGTATACAGGCACAGGGGTTTCTGTGTGTGTGTGTGTTTTTGTGTGTGTCTGTGTGTGTTAAAGTGTTCGCTGCAGTTCCAAAGCCAATGCTTGAGGATCCTTGGTGTTTGAGAGAAAGTCCATCATCACGTCCGTCTTTTTGTGTGCTGCTTCTGTTTATCGTTGTGTTATCGACTGTTCCATTGCCGCTGTGTTCCGCACCTTGTGTTTCAATGTTTTCTGCTGCCCTGCGTTGCCTGTTTCTAATTTGAGAACATATACTCCCATTGACCCGCCCATACAAATTTTCTGTTGCAAAACGTTTGGCTGTGTTGTGACCTAATGAACATGACCCAGGTTAAAGCCAAGGCAGCATGCATGAACACTGACACATGGGGGCTGTTCAGTTCCTGTTCTTCTGTTTCTGTGTGTATATTTGTTCGGTTTAAGGGTTAAGTAAGTGCCTTATGGTGACAGAGGGCGTTTTAAAAACCTTTCTCCGTGTGTGCCATCAGTGTTGAACTTGTCTTATATAACAACCCTGAATTTGCAAAAAACAACTGACACTGGAGGTGGATGGAGAAGGGTGTGTGTGTGTGTGTGTGTGTGTGTGTGTGTGTGTGTGTGTGTGTGTGTGTG
>JACXGI010008432.1:9516-20001 GCA_016801175.1 Esox masquinongy | reverse complement strand
GTTAGGTTTAGGAGTTAGGGTTGTTTTGTTTTGTCCATATTATATCAGGGTAGTTGACTGAGAACACGTTCTCATTTTCAGAAACAACCTGGAAGCAATAATGGTAAACTTCCCAGCTCAGGGACAGAATGATTTATGTCCTTGTCGGCTCCAGGATTCAATCTAGAAACATTTTGGTTACCGGTCAGATGCACTTCCCTTGTTTCTTCTTACTAGAATTCTAGGTGAATTTCAAAACGTTAAAGCATGCTGGTGGTATTTTACCATACTATTTTACGTTGTTGTCTTTATTTATTATTTAGCATTCCTTTAAAATTTAAGAATAAAACAACTTTGTAAACATCTATTATTACTTTCTATTTGTTTTTTTACTACTATCAAGTTGCTGAGAACACTCTGCAAGATCATGAAAAACACATATTTAATATAAAATAAATAAAACATTTGCATTTAATCCAAGAATAAATATGTTTTAATTTGATTTATGGATTTAAACAAGGCTACCTTGCCACTCCGAAAGGTGAATGTTAGGGGTTAGTGGTTGAGATTACAGTAGGGGTAAGGTTAAGGTTAGGGATTTCTAATGGCAGTCACAAGGATAGTAAGACGTGTGTGTGTGTGTGTGTGTGTGTGTGTGTGTGTGTGTGTGTGTGTGTGCGCGCACTATGTGTCAGTGTCGATGTGTTTCTGTGTGAAGGGAAGGCGTTTCATTGGATAAGGCGTGTCGCTCCGTCCAACCGGAGGGGGTTGACCTTTAACACCTGACACCTAACCCTGACCTGTGTTCATTCTCTCAGGAGGCCATCATTACTGGTCTGCACTCTGAGACCACCTACTCTGTCACCGTTGCAGCCTACACCACCAAGGGAGATGGAGCGCGCACCAAAGCTAAAGTTATCACCACCACCGGAGCAGGTTAGATATAGCTAACGGGGAAGTGCTCACCTTTAACCCTTCTAACGTGTTTAACTTGCCCATATTGAGTTATTGGACGGTCCGTAGGGATTCCAGTGGGTTAGCAGGAGGTGATATGTAAAACATGGGGTGTGCTTAGACAGGCAGCCCAATTCTCATCTATTTTCCAGAAACAGTATTTTGGCCAATCGCCTTGAATCTGCTCCCTGCAGATCTTTTCGCAGAGCTGATTTTTTCTAAGAAAACAGGGAACTTGACAGTGTGATTATCACTAGCAGTGAAGCAACACTCAGACATCTCAGTGTTGTTTGTCTCACAGACATATGGTGCGGGCATTGAGGAGGATTGGTGAAGCTTTCCTCAGAGGCTCTGTGAAAATGACCATGTGTCTGGGTCTCTCTCTCACCCCTCAGTCCCAGGACGACCCACCATGATGATCAGCACTACCATCGGGAACACAGCTCTGATCCAGTGGCAGCCTCCTAAAGACATCATGGGAGAACTGATGGGCTACCAGTTGCAGTACAAACGCCAGGAGGAAACGGTACTTGGACGTGACATTTTATAGGTCTTCATGTCATGGTATAGGTCTTCATGACATTGTATTGAAGACTTCATGACATTGAATAAAGGTCTTCATGACATTCTATATGTCTTCATGACATTCTATATGTCTTCATGACATTGTATAGCTCTTTTCTGATCCCCTGGTCTAATGTTGTAGTAGCGGTTGTTGAGGTGCTATGGTATTTTTTGGAATCTAATTTAGTTTAAAAAAAATGACCATTAAGTGCTAATTTGCAAAAATGTGTGTTAAAGATGCACTCAGGTGTTTTAAGAAAGCCAAATTTGTATGATAACAAGTGGATTCCTAAATTATACATTTTAAATAAGTGACTTAGTGGATGACATAGCACTCAGAAACGAGCACTACTTTAAACACTCCACAGCGCATCTTGAAGAAAAATATTAAAATGTTTTCCTTTCAGACCTATACCTCGCGGGAGTTCAAACGCACGGACGACTACTACACTGTCACCGGCCTACACAAGGGCGCCACCTACGTGTTCAGACTGAGCGCCCGTAACCGGGCCGGGACTGGAGAAGCCTATGTCAAGGAGATCAGCACGCAAGAGGACACGCCTAGCGGGTTCCCATTAAACCTCCGTGTGACCGGGTATGTGTGTGTGTGTGTGTGTGCACGGTTATGTGGTGTTTATTTCCAAGGCTGTGAATAACAAGTAGTGTCTCAACACCCCAGCCTGACCACATCGACCACCCAGCTGTCATGGGACCCCCCAGCTCTGCCGGAGAGGAACGGCAAGATAGTACAATACATTGTGGTGTACAGAGACATTAACGACCAGAACAACAGCACTAACAGGTACAAACATGGAATGGTGTGTGTGTGTGTGTGTGTGTACATTTCCATCTATTTTATTGTCTGACCTGTAAAGTGTTTGTTACCCAAGACCGTATGTGACAATCAAATGTGTTGCTATCTTCCCAGGACGTCAGACACCCGCATGACCATCCTGGGACTGAAACCTGACACCACCTACGACATCAGAGTCCAGGCCTTCACCAGTAGAGGAGGAGGACCTATCAGCCCCAGTATACAGAGCAGAACCATGTCCACCTCGCCCGGTGAGACACACACACACACACACACATAATATACACAATAGACATGCGCAGAGACACACACACATACACATAATATACACAGTATACATGCGCAGAGACACACACACACACACACACAAAAACACACACACACACACACACACACACACACACACAAATACATGCACAGAGACACACACACAAATACATGCGCAGAGACACACACACACATACACAAATACATGCGCAGACACACACACACACATACACACAAATATACATGCACAGAGACACACACACACATATACACATATACATGCACAGAGACACACACACACATAAACATATACATGCACAAAGATACACACACACACACATAAACATATATATGCACAGAGACACACACACACATAAACATATACATGCACAGAGACACACACACACATAAACATATACATGCACAGAGACACACACACAGAAACATATACATGCACAGAGACACTCACTGATGCCATAATGGAACACTGTTTAGGCCTTGCCTAGGACTGAATGATCAAGGTCAGTGGATAACTCAGCCCATAAACTAACAGCAACTCGGCTTTGGAGTACTTAGAAGGTCTATTTCCTTTATTTTTGGAAGAACTGGACGCTGTACCCCAATACTTTAAGCCATTTCACCTAGCTACCAATATGTAAATTGAAAGCTGCATACAGAAACAAAGTCTGGCTCCTGGTATGAAGTAGAAAAACGTATCTCCCAGGAGTGTTATCCCTTTAAACCCCATCTCCCCTACCTGGAAACTCCTCTTCTCTCCACTCCAAAGTACCTGAGGAGCCACTTATTGATTTAGAGAGCTTTAATCTAGTTACACGCTACATTCACAGTGAACTGCATACACCAGTCCTCTTACCCACCCAAGCACACAGACCGCTTCCCTCATTGCCACTTATGTTGACCTTTAAAATACTGGATATATTGTTTAGCACCAGATATGGCTATTTGGGGGCACTGAGTCCCCCCCCCCAATGTTGCTTAACTGTATTGTACATTTCATGGTAGTCGTGGTGAACTTCAGTTGTTGAATATTTGAGATAAAAAGGAACAAAATGCTTTAGGGCTTCAAGCTTGTTCGAAAGTATCAGTTTCCATAACTGAGGTTGAGTTAGTAATTATCTGAACACTACTTTACCGGGTTCAGCGTTCGCCACAAGTTTCGGTGTCAAAGCGGTCATGAAGACCTCAGTCCTGCTCACGTGGGAAGTGCCTGAAAACTACAAGTCCCAAGTGCCTTTCAAGGTAAGCCTCATGTAAAAAATAATTTCCGTGTCTGAGTGAGTGACAGAGATTCCCTATGTGTGTTTGGTTGTGTGTTTGTGTTGCGTTGTCTGAATTCCTTGATTGAAGTAATGTTATTTGTGTTTTAAGGTAAAGTACTGAAATGTCTTATGTGTGCATTAGTGTTTGTGTGTAACCCAGAAGTTGTGTAATGCAGGAGTGTTTTATGTCTACCTAGATCTTGTACAACCAGCAGAGTGTTGAGGTACAGGGGAACCTGAAGAGGAAGCTGATAACTCGTCTCCAGCCAGACACAGACTACAGCTTCGTGTTGATGTCCAGAGGGAACAGTGCCGGAGGTCTACAGCAGCAGGTCTCCATCAGGACTGCCCCAGACCTCCTCAAGACCAAACCTGTCCTCTACTCCCCCCAGCAGAACCAGGGAGGGAAGCTCACCATAGACCTACCGAAAGTACAGACCATTGCTCAAGTCAGGTTAGTACTGTACTTCTGGTTAGTACCTAAGAACTAGTTAAATTAATTAGCAGTAAGTTTTTGAGCTCTGTTTAAGTGTTGGACAGTATTTATAACGAGTATGCGTTTTATTTTGAAGAACAACTGAAACCATGGTTTTGTCAGACAACATAGACTGCAACTCTACAGCCAGCTTGGGTGACTAGCTGGAGAGTACAGCCATAGAAGGCTGGCTGGCTAGGACTTAAAGTCCCAGTTCAATCAAAACCCCAAATTCTCCTATATTTGGCATGATATTTCCACACAATAAGGTAAAAATAACACAACATTTTAAAATTGTAAATAAAATACAATTATAATGCTTTTTTTGTACAAGAGTTGTTTGGAATTTCAGCCTGTTTGGCTGAGGTGATATTTTTGGGCAGTTGCATGATGTCATTGTCAAGGCTGATTGATGACAATAGTAGACATCTCTAATATTAAAGCAGCCTAATGTGAATAAATCATGACCATAAACACTGCAGTCAGGATCAGTCCCGACTGTAATGACATTTTCTTCTGTGTTGTTTCAGCAGTGTCGGGAAAAGGCCTGCTTTATGTCGTTATCACATCATGCTTTTAATGAAACCTGATGTTCAAGAATTTTTATTTATTATTTTGTTAACCTCTCTTAATAATTTCAAATTTCAGTCTCTCTTAATAATTTCACATTTTTATCCAGAATTACTTACATACATTTGGGATTGCATGAATGTAGCACCCTATATAACCTCACCATTCATTTTGGTAATAATCCATCCAAATGAAACCAGCCCCAGAGTGGCTCAGGATGAGTTCTCTTCATGCATCTAAGCAGTTTTCTTGGACGGAGTATTTAGGCCGAAGGCCCTCCTAAGAAACAGACTAAAAAGTAGCAGAAACCCTGTCAAAGCGGCAAACCGAGAGAGCAAATAATCCTTGTACTGTACCATCTGCTCCAAGTCCATTCCTCTACTGCAGCACGGGCTTCAGTCCAGCCTTTGGTTATATTCATCCCAGCACCAGCACATTGTCAAGACTTTTTATAATCTGGAACATTTTGGTCAATTTACAAAGCCTTAAATTGATCCATAGATGTACTTTATGTCCCAAATGGCACCCTATTAACAGTACAGCATACTACTTTTGATCAGGGTACATAGGTTAGAGTGCGCTATATAGGGTGTGCCGTTTGGGACGCACACAGGATAGAACCTTTCTATCACCCTGTTCCACCAGTCGCCAGGGCAACCAAGGTTAGGTCTGCGCGCAGTGCTCTGATTGGAGAAAAGATTACTGTGCTGCAGAGCACGGCAAGGATTTCACACACACACGCGCGCACACACTTTGAGCAGGGGTGCAGATTGACAGTGTAACTGCAGCAGGTGATTGAGAAGTACAGATCTTGTTAGACATGTCTTCTACTCTGAAACGAACAGAAAGATCACACAGCTGGAGCAGAACAGAAGGAAGATGGGAGAGATAGCAGTGTGGAGCTGTCGGTCCCCGCATGAGGGCTGGCTGTTCAGCTGGCTGAAGTCTGCAGTGCAGAGCAAAACTTTAAACTAGTGAACAGACAGACAGAGAGATGGGGGAGATGGAGCAGTGCAACCTACTGCATCTGTTCTGCTTGCAAGGACCAGAATGTACTTTACAGTGGAACTGTGCTTGGCAGCCAAAACCCACGCACTGTGTAGTGATGGTGTACCTGTTGGATTTCTGTTTGAACTGACAACCGTGTTGTTGTGTTGCTAGGTGGTACTATATTGTGGTGGTACCAATATCTCAGTCGTCGCGGAGATGGGAGAATCCTGACGAGATGGACCTGGATGAGGTGAGTTGTCATAGTGGGAGTATTTACTAGTTGTTCGCATTCAGACATCATTGTATACCAATTAACAGAAAAATGCAATTCCGCTAAACACTCCCGGTTTCCCTACCCCTTCAGTTGTTGGAGTCAGGTGAGGGTCCGGTCCTTCGGCGCCGGCGCCAGGTAGAGTCCACACGACCGTACATCGCTGCCAAGCTGACCTCGCTGCCCTCCACCTTCACACTAGGAGATGAGAAGAGGTACAACGGCTTCTACAACAGGCCTCTACCGGGACAGCAGCAGTATCTGGCCTTCATCCTAGCTGCCCTGAAGGAGCAGGACCAGGACACCAGTGACAGACATGTAAGGAACTGATGCGCACACACACGTTCCAGTGCAGGAGACTGACAGTAGGATGTATTCTCAGCAGAACCCTGCGGGGAACCCTTGACATGGAAGTTACTGCAGCAGAAACTTGGTGAGGGTAGGAGAACACTGACATCCTCCTCTACCTCCTCCTCATATACCTCCTTCACTTCTAACCCCTCCTCCTCTACCTCCTCCTCATATACCTCCTTCACTTCTAACCCCTCCTCCTCTACCTCCTCCTCATATACCTCCTTCACTTCTAACCCCTCCTCCTCATATACCTCCTTCACTTCTAACCCCTCCTCCTCTACCTCCTCCTCATATACCTCCTTCACTTCTAACCCCTCCTCATCTACCTCCTCCGGCTTTCCTCCTGTGCCCTTTTCCTCTTACTGTTCAACCTCCTCCTCCTCGTCTAACTTCTCCTCCCCCTCCTGTTCTACCTCCTCCCCCTGCTCATTTAACTTTGCATCTACCTCCTCATCTACTTCCTTCTCTACCTCCTCATCTACTTCCTTCTCTACCTCCTCATCGTGCTCCTCTACTTCCTCCTCTACTTCATCGTCCTTCTCATCATCCTTATTTACCTCCTTATCTACATCCTCCTTCCTCCTCCTTCCTCCTCTTAATCTGTCTCCTCTCCCCCTTCATTTACCTCTTCATCTACCTCCTCATTTACATTTTCTCCTTCCTCCTCTTTCTCCTCCTCTTCCTCATCTACCTCTTCCTCCTCTCCCCTCCTCCTCTTCCTCCTCATCTACTTGCTTCCATGTCCTTCCCCTCTGTTCTAGTGTAGGCAGAGCCGTAGTAACCATGAAGCCTGGTCTTAACTGTCCCCAAAGTCCCATCATGCATCTGCTGCCTTGTCTTTAAGATGCAAAAAGGGGGAGAGTGATTGAGACCGAAGTGAGTGTGGTTTGGACGGAGAGAGTGGGTTACATGGGGTGGATGGGTCTTATCTCAAAGAGGACAGTTAAACCGATCTCCCTTTTCAAGCACACAGAGAACCATTACCGATCCAATCAGTCGAGCTTCATCTGGTGTGTAATGTAATGTGACATCCAATAACCAACCAACAATGAGAAACTACCTAGCATCATCTGAGTTGTTAGGTTGTTAAAAACTACGTCGATGTTCCTTCAAGCGAACGTGGCACATTAGGCACGTGTCGCCTGTAAAGGTTTTTACTAAGCTGGTCTACTGAGATGCAAACCTGAGGTAAAACATGGTCCTCAGATACTTCCTGCCCACGGGCCTCAATCTACTCCTCTACCAACCGGGCCCAGGAGAATGAGACTACAGCTAAAATAGTCAATGACTTGTCTTTACAGCTTCAATCTGCCCTCCAAGCCAGCCCAGTGCGCATCACACAGTAGAGTATCTGTTTAATAAGCTTGCGTATATCATGTAACCCAGCCTTAAAGCACCACAAGCAGGCAGGAAGACAGTGGTGACAGCCGAGAGAGAGAAATGAAAAAGAGAGACAGACAGACAGACAGACGCAGAGAGAGGGACAACAATGTAGAGAGACACTGACAGAGAGAGCGCGACAGAGGCCAAGAGAAAGGGGAAAGATAGAGAAGAGAGGGAGAGAGGGAGAGCGAGATAGTGTGTGTTCCTCATGTAAATGAGGAACTGGGCCTGGAGGCAGATAAACACACCAGAGGGACTGTGAAATGGGATGAGAGATGCTGCTTGACTATCAACACTATCAACAATATCATTTAAAGGCAAGCACAGACAGAGAAAGAGGGTATGACAATGTGAAGGAGGGAAGAAAGGAGGACATGAGGGACAGAAGGAGTAAGAGAAAGGAGAGGAGGGGAGAGGAGGCTGAATGGAGAGAGATACTTTCCTGAATGCAGGACAAAATACAAATAGGAAGTTTGTTTTTAAGTGATTTTCCTGAATCTTTTGGACCCATTTTGTAATGCTTTTGTATGTACAGTTAGTCATGAAAAAAATGCTAGTACTTGGCTTACCCCTCAGTCGACACCAACGCTTGTGTATATCGTACAGTAAAACCCTGTATTCCAGAGACCTTACTGAGTTTAACAAGTGTATTTACAGTGCTTTTGGAAGGTACTGAGACAGTGTCACATTCTCCAAATTTCGTTGTGTCATAGACTTAATTTATTACTGAATAAATATGTTTATGCCTTCAATCTACATGTGATATCCCATAATGACAAAGCAACATTTTTAATTTGTGCCAATTTAAAAAAGAAATATTTCAATAATGTCAAGGCATAGATCTGTCACTAGGGTAACTGTCAATACAGTAACTGTACGTTAGGGTAACTGTCACTATAGTAACTGTCAGGAGGGTAACTATGTCACTATAGCCACACACACACACACACACACACACGCCTGTCAAGCCCTTGTGTTCCAGAATCTCCATGACTGGGTCTCTTCCAGATCCTTTCTGTTTAATCTTTCCAATTAATATATGTGTCCTGCTTGTTTAATAGCAGTGTTTGAGTGTGTGAGTTTGTGTGATAAAAGTAGAGTGCTACAATGCCTAATGATCCAGATTACCTCCCGTTCCGCCCTACGGACCTAGTGCATGCTGGGTGATGGAGAAGAGAGAAAGGGCTGCTCTCTTTTACTCTCTTTCCAGCTCTCTCTTCCTCCTTTCCTGGGCAGATAAAACAGGCCCAGTGAGCAGTAATGCTGTCTGACACCTCCTTCTGTCTTTCACCCCCCTTTGCCTTTTCACTGATCTGAGGAGGAAGGAGCTGGGCGATGTCTTATTTAAAACTTCAGGGAATAGCCTCCCTCCTCCTCCACAGCCCCCCCCCTTTCCTCCGTCACGGTGTGAACACTAATGAAGAGGAGATGAGTCCTCTCCCAGCCCCATTTATTTCAAATCCCAATACACACTGACACTCTCCGTTCTCCTTATATTCTTATATTTCCTCTCCCTTTTTCTCTCTCTCTCTCCCTCTCTCTTTCTCCCCCTCTTCTCTCTTTGTCACTTGATGTCTCTGCTCTCTGTGGCTGTTGAACATTTAGGATGTTGTTGAGGCTGTATTTGAGACGTCCAAGGCATCTTACATACTGTATGAATGTTGTCTCCCTCCGGTAGAGGACGTTCTCAGCCAGCCCGTACTCAGACCCCATCCAAGTGTCTCCCAACATGGCCAGGAGTGTTGAGCAGCCAGAGATGCTGTGGGTGATGGGCCCTGTCCTGGCCGTGGTGCTCATCATCATCATCGTCATCGCCATACTGCTTTTCAAGAGGTGAGACAGTGTGCGTGTGCGTGTGCGTGTGTGTGCGCGTGTGCGTGTGTGTGCGTGTGTCTTTGTGTGTGTGCGTGTGTGTGTGTGTGCGTGTGTGTGCGTGTGTGTGCGTGTGTGTATGTGTGTGTGTGCGTGTGTGTGTGTGTGCGTGTGCGTGTGTGTGTGTGTGTGTGTGTGTGTCAGACACTGCCTGGATGCGGGCTATCTGTTGTTGTATTAGTAATTGGCTATGAACAGACTGCCCTTTGCCCTCGCGTGATTCCCAACCCCTGAACTGAGTCACCTTCTAACACGACTTGTTCAGAAATGTTTCCCAGATGGCAGCGTATTCGCTCTGTGGTGTTCTCGTTTTGACACAAGAGAGGAGAGGATAAGTTGTTTTCTCCTCGCTCTTCTCGTGCTCTTTAACCGTTATTATTCAGTCTTCAGCAGCAACAGGACAGGTCCTGAAACAGGTCATTTAAGAAGCCATGTCTGCCACATACACTTTACTATTCCTATTCAAAATAGTATTTTACCTAAACATCATCCCAACTGTAACTCCATCCTAAACCCCTGAGCTGAAAATAGTGTTTCCTCATTGGGACCAGTGAAATGTAAATGTCCCTTCTGTTAGTACACTTGCTGGGCTATGTGGTCCCTCCAGGATAGTAAAACATTTACACATGCAGACACCCTTTACCCCCATTAACCACTGTTGACTCCAGCCTCCACCCTGTCACTGACTCTCCTTCACCCCCATTAACCACTG
>JACXGI010008431.1:0-33552 GCA_016801175.1 Esox masquinongy | reverse complement strand
GAACAGCAGCCTGAAAGGCTTATTGAATCCAAAGGCCACCCCTTCCCCTGAACAGCAGCATGAAAGGCTTATTGAATCCAAAGGCCACCCCTTCCCCTGAACAGCAGCCTGAAAGGCTTATTGAATCCAAAGGCCACCCCTTCCCCTGAACAGCAGCCTGAAAGGCTTATTGAATCCAAAGGCCACCCCTTCCCCTGAACAGCAGCCTGAAAGGCTTAAAGGGCCCACAGGAAGGGGAATGGTCATAACCTGAACCTACTAGCAAAAAAGAAACAGAACAGAAGACCACACAAAGCCAATAAAACATTCACATTCAAAACTTCAACCTATTTTTTTCCTTCAGAAAAAAAAACTAGACTCCAGAACCTGTGAATTCCATGCACCTTTAACCCCAAAATCTAATGTGTTTATTATTTTCTTATAAGGTCTGCTCGGCACATTTGCATGGCAAACATGAACCTGCCAGACGTGTTCCAGGTAGGGTTCCAAAATTCTGGTAACTTTCCCAAACTTTACAGGTTTTCCAGAATTACTGGTTGGAAGAGTTTGGATTTCCCTTCTGAAAAAAATTGCTTAAGCTGTAAACGTTCCCCAGAGCACTGTAGGCTCCATCATTGTGAAATGGAAGAAGGAACCACCGGGCAAGTAACTGGGTAAGAAGGGCATTGGTCAGGGAGGTGACCGACAACCCAATAGCCACCCTAACAGATCTTTGGAGATTCTCTGCAGATTGGAGAACCAACCAGAAGGACAACCATTTCTGCAGCAGTCCATCAGTCAAGCCATTTTGGTTGAGTGGCACGACAGACACCACTTCTGACTTAAAGGAATATGATGTGCGGACTCCGAGAGACACAAAGTACTGAATAAAGGTTTTGAATACTTATGTACATGAGATTTTATTTTTTTTATTTTTAATTATTTGGTACACATTTAAAAAAACAAACAAAAAAAAAACATGTCTTCACTTTGTTATTATGGGGTGTTGTGTGTAGATGGAAGGCAGAAACATTATAAATTAAGTCTATAACACAACAACGTGGAAAAAGTGAAGGGTCTAATTTCCGAAGGCACTGTATGTTGGCCATTGCTTATGCAGTACGCCTTATAACTAAACCTGTAACTGAAAGACTAACAAAGCTGTCTGTTTCGGTGAAAAGTGGAGGGATCTGCCTAGAAAATGGAAAATTTTACAGTAAACCATGTTATGAGGTTACACACTGTTTGTTTACGTTTATATTTTAGGAAAACAAACGTATATTTTGGGATTTGATGGGTTATTGCAGTTGGACCAAGCTTATTAGACATTTTTACAAGTTAACTTGTAACTTCCAATTCCATACCTCAAATGTAGCAGCAAAATCTAGATAAAACATTTTTACACAATCTATTCATATTAGCTTTTAGCCAACATACAGATGTTAGCAATTTGCTAAAGCAAATTGATTTTCACAGCTGTCAGTTTCACTCTCTGTCCAGTGTGTTGCCCATTCTTTATACCACCTCCCTGAAATAGCCAGTTCATTAACCCAACGGATACCAGGATTGGGGTCAATTTCATAATTCGAGTCAATTCAGGAACTACACAAATTCCTTTTCACTTCATTGCTTTTCAAATAAAAAAAAAATCAATATGGAATTTGGTTTAACTTTACTATTGACTGGATTTTAAATGTAATTGACCCAAATCCCAAAAGATGCCCAACTTTCATAATTTGTACAAACCCTGCACTGTCATAGACCCTGCAACTGTTATTATTTTCTTCCCATATACTCTCCCACTTCCTGTCTCAGCATGGGGTCAACTTAACAAGCTCAGCAAGATAACTAATTAAAAGGTTATAAATACCTCTGACATTTTTTCATCAGTGTATCTGTATTTATAGAAGCACAACGATATTGTGCAGAGGCTGTAAACGTTCTCCACTATATGTTTGAAGTGCTCTGTTTTTTTTTTGTACAATTTAATTTTCATCCTTTATTTTTGAAATGTGATAAAGCTGTTGGAGGTAATGCGTTGGATGGTTCCAAAATTCATTTCTAGCATGCCAACAAACACGGTCCGAGCAGGTTTTTCTTACAGTAACTGTCCGTCTCTGTTAAATAGTGTGAACAATGTCTTCACTAAGCAGGTCAAGCCAAGCAGTTGCCATCCAGGCCTGGCAAGGTGTACATATTGGATCTTTGAGGTTTACCTGTGGTGTTTACGCTCAGAGATGCTTCCTGCTCACTGCTTCTTTAGGTGCCTTTGGTAATGAAGCACAACAAATTGGTAATGAAGTGGGCAGCAATTAGCCCTCTTTATGGAGAACTTTAATACATGGGTAGACTTAGCCAGGCTCTAATAAGTCTCTCCAGGAACAAAGTAAATCCCAGATGTTTTTAAGGAGTGGGACAGGTGCCAGATTCAAGTTAAAGCAAACACACATCCCATTAGTCTTGCTGCCCAATCAACCTACTGACTGGCTGTGTTGTGGAGAAGTCTCACCCAGTTCTAATCCTTTTTCCTGAAATCAGACTGTTTTTGTTCCCCGAAAATCTAAAATTTCTTTCAACGTTCTCCATCTTTGTTTGGTAAACCTGCAATTTTTGTGTTTTCTTTCTTGTGAGTGATTGTGCCAGTATTGTTAATGTGCAAATGAATATGTTTAGCCCAAAAGGGCTCTATGTTCTTAGCAGGCCGATGCCAGATTTCCACCCGAAGATAATAATCAAAATGGAAGTCCTTCTTGGCCTTCAGTCATGAAATACTGTTCACGGTTTTGGAGAGTATAAACATCCGTTTGATAATTTTTTAAATTTTTTTTTTTTTTTGCATTACTTTGTAAAGCACTTTGTTCAGCATTGTTTGTTTTTAAATGTGCTTCATAAATAAATTGACTTGACTTGATTTTGCTTTGTTTCCTGCCTTGGTGGATGGTGTAGTTCACTTTGTATGGTGATTGGTGAAGGCAGCTAAAAGTGGTATGCAGTCAACAGATATCCATAACATTTGGTTGCCTGTGGCCCATAATAGGACAACAGTGACATTGATTTTTATTCACTTCCCATACATTATGTAAGGGACAACAAGGGGCTACGAGTTCTCTATAAAATTTCCTTTCACATAGTTGCATTATTTTTTAGGGAACACGTAGAGCCCTGAGTTGATTATCCCTGTTTTAAACCAAGGTCAAAATTACAATATATTGAAGTCTGAATGGGTGTGGAGTGCCTGGACACAGGCCTTAGCCGTGGTGTACTGGCCACATACGGCAAGCCCCTGAGTTGACTAATTCTATTCGTATTAGTTAATGGCATGAGCTCTTCCAAGCCAGTTTGTTGGAGGGCTTCCGAAAAAGTTGTTTGCTTTCAGTTGGTCTATTAGAAGGGAAGATTGCTTTGAATAGAGAGTCATGTTATTTGGTTTATTCATTCCCCAGGTAGGTACATTTGTCTGCAGAGAAATTAAATGAAAGATGTTCTGACCAAGAAGGGTTCTACATCTGTGTGGGTACAGTGGCTCTCAAAAGTTTTCACCCCCCTTGGACTTTTCCACATTTTATTGTGTTCCAACATGAAATCAGAATGTATTTAATTAGGAGATTAATTAGGAGAAGTCCATAATGTCAAGGTGAAAAATAAAATCTGCAAATTGTTCTAAATAATTCTAAATATAAAACAGAAAATAATTTATTGTGTAAGTGTTCCATCCGTTTGTTGTGACACATGAATGAACTATGGTGCAACCAGTTGTCTTTAGAAGTCACGTAATTCGTTGAATGGAGTCAACATTTGTGCAATTATGCAAGGTGTTTCACATGAGCTCAGTGAAGTCCATTATTAAGAAATGGAGAGAGATTCACAGTTGTGTCATATTATCTAAAATGTGACGTCCTCAAATACTGAGTATCGGAAAAGGGCACTAGTCAGGGAGGCCACCAAGAGGACTTTGGCAGCTCTACAGGAGTTACATTCTTCCATGGAATTTCAATGACACGCAGTGATCAAAATTTCAATTAATTGAATGCCTGTGAATGTCTCTGGATATGTGATGATAATCCATGCCCCTATTGACTGTCTGCAATAATCCAGTCCAGACAATCTGTATTTAGATCTCCTATTATGTTTGGTATATGGGAACCGTGTGGGGACTGGAATGATGAAAACCCCTCCTTTGATTTAGGGAATGTTTGCTTCATTAAAAACAGTTCAGGCTCATTACCGTTTAGTTGGCACAGCAGGAGTGTCAGTCAACACCTTTCAGAGACTGGCCGAGCACACACTTTATGCTTCATCAACGACACCTAGACTGTGGAATTACAATCCAATCTTCAATTAAAGCGCAACAGCGAGAATGATTAGATTAGATTAGATTCAACTTTATTGTCATTGAACAGTACAAGTACAGTACAACGAAATGCAGTTAGCATCTAACCAGAAGTGCAAATAGAGGAGGGCAGAAAATGTACAAGTATTTACAAGTATTAAGTATATGTATTTTACCAGTGGAATGTGTAGGTGTGCAATGAAGGCAAATGCAGTACAAATGGCAATACTATATGTGCAATAAGGCAAATAGAGGAGGGCAGAAAATTTACAAGTATTAGGTATAGTGTATGTTACAACTGGGATAATAGTTGTTTGGGTACAATTTGCAATTTCAAAATGGCGTATTCAAGATGTACAAACGAGGCAAATGAAAGAGTGATTAAGTATTAAGGTAGCATGTGCACCCGAGATGCAGAGATGACAGCAATGAGGTCTTAACGTAGACATGCGTGTGTAACAACTGTAAAAATGCAAGCACAATGGCAATTCTAAATGTACAAATAGGCAAATTGAATGTGCAAGGTGTTATGTGCAACTGAAATGCAGGGAGAGCAGCGGTGAGGTTCCTGAGGTAGAAACGTACCTTTAACAACTGAAAACTTTCATTATTAGGCTTTGCAAGGCAGTGTCAGAGTAGTACAAGGGAGTAGTGCAACAGGGTCCCAGAGAGGCGTGGGGGTGTGGTTAGTGATGGGTCACAGAGTTCAGCACGGTTACAGTATGAATGATAACCCATTCTCAACTTTAATTGTATTGTATTGATGAGCTATGCCTCACACCTGACTCACATCTGACTCAAAGAGTCTGGGCAGGGTGTTTTGATATTGGTAAGAGGCATTGAATGAAGGAGATGTGCACTGAGAGTTGGAAATCCCAGTTGGAAACTGAACTAATCGCTATCTGTGTCTTACCAAAGCGCCGCCAAACGTAACCAGACTGTCAAGTTTACCTCCAGAATCTCTGCGGTAGCGAATTGATGAGGAGGCACATGAAAAAAGATAATAAATAAGAACCACTTAAAACACTGAGACATTTTCTGAGCGACCATTGTGGTCACAATAGGCCCCCTGTCCAGAGGTCACAGCTCTCCATATGCTCTGAGTCACGTGGGTCGCATCAGACAGGTTACTGTGCCTCTTCAGACTATGCCTGTATTCTACTTTATGCAAATTGATGACAGTTGTATTTTCATCAGATGACCTGGTGCTGGTGACAAAGGTGCTTAAATGGGGCCACGTATTTTTAATAATCTGCACTGTAGGGCTGAAGCACCGTGTAGAAGGGTCCTAGAGCAACATGGAGACTCTAGATCGAAATATTCTAATAACGTAATCAAATAATGGCTTTGTTTGTGTGTCATACCGACAGTCCTGTCAAGCTACACTGCTAGTGAGTGCCAGAATGTTCCTGTGGCAGTGTGTGTTTTTCTTTGGCCTTGTGCGTTCTTCTTCCAGAGCACCTTATCTCCTGAGGTCCAAACTCAAGACGTTGACCGTGAAAAAGAAATAAACTTGCAGGTTAGGGGTCAAATTACTCCTTGCCTCCCGACCGCTTTATATTTTCCTCTTGGCTTCAGTCTAAGCTGCAAGGACGGCTGTACTCTGTTCTGGGTGTGACTAGTGAGTCTTAGAGTACTAAGATGACACCGTCAGCAAGGAACACACACACAGGGATAATGTATTCACAAGCCAGGATACTGACCGCCACACACGTCTCTGAGGACGCTGAGGTGACGAGATTCTTTCCACTCGCCATACTGAGCATAATGGCTTATGTAGAGGCAATTCAAGACTTGTTCAAATGCTTATCACATCCTAGACCAGACTTTTAACCTCTACAAAGTGACCGTGTTTTAGCCATTTCTCTCCCACTTCTGACGCTGTGAATAGATCGCTTTGTCACAGGGAAAGACACAAGGCTGACATCAGAAAAGACAATGTGACTAGTGTAGTCTTGTAACCCTGGTACTAGAAAAAGAACAATGCACCGAAAACAGTGGACAACGAGAAGCATCTGGAACATGTATGGAGAAAAAAATCTTCAAAATATGTATTTCTTAGCTTTTGGTACGACTCCAAAGCCTATGTTGTTCCATTAAAAGGGCAGTTTTTAGTTTTTCAAGTGGTTGAATGGAGTGGCGACAATGTCTCCAAAATTAGACTGTTTTGCTGTTTGGGAAATGATGGCGGAATCAACAAGGCTTCTTCCATCAGACAGTGTTTTGACTGCAGATTTGGTTCTAGTGACTCAGGATGTAATATATCCAGGCCCCTCTGGCTTTTCTACCGTCCATCCTTGACATGGCCTCTAAGAAAATTAAAAAGTGAAACTCAATGTGAGCTTCTCTCTCTAATAAATTATCATGAAGGGACACCGTCTTCTATGTGAAATGACCTTGACAGCCCTTTACAAAATGCCAGGACATTCTGAGCTTTGGTGAAGTTGCGAAGATAACCTGGCTAATACATTTTGTTAAATGCTTCTAAATGAGAGTACAGAAATCTCTTCAGAGCTATTAATCGGAGGAGTTTCAGGTTACAGACTTTGCAGAAGTCAACTGTTGGTTATAATTTTCAACCGTCATGGACTTGTTTGCAGGTTGGCACAATAGGGGTGGTCCTATTTGTCTCATTCTCCTTCACAGACACTGGCCACACACAATGTGCCATAGATTTACAGCGGGTGTCTCATACAGAGTTTTGCAGGGAGGCTGAATTCACGGTAATCAGACCAGATTGTGAAGGTCCCCAGAGGGTTGGAGTTAGGCAGGGGGTCTTGGTAATTGGTAGGAGGTCCTGGCAATGTGCCTTTTCTCCTGGTGAAACACAAGCTTTATAATGGGCTGTGCTCAGTGATGACAACTGAAATGTCACAGACATTAAAGTTCTTTCTTGGTTCCCAGTGTTTTTTTTAGCTCTATTTGGTGTTAAAGACTAAACACTAGATGTGCGGTTCCTGTCATCCACGTACTGTCTGTAGTGAAATCACCGAACCACCAAAACACAAAGAGCTCTACACATCCCCACCCAGTTTTCCGTATCTGCATAGCCAGGGGTGTCGGGAATCACAGTTCTTTGTGCTTCACATCCCCAGTCAATCTCCGCAGCCGAGGAGTCTGTAGGGCTTTGATCTGTGCTCTGCTTCTCATCGTGGGAAAGAAGGCAGAGAGCCAGGGAAATGCCCGCCCTCATGTACACACAGCGCGCTACTGTACAGCCGCACCGCAGTGACGATGATGTAGGTGCGGCACTGGCCTGTATTAAGTCTACTGGTAATTTTAAGCTGATGTAAGTGGATTCAGCGGTGCAACAGGCCTACACCCGAGACGTCGACTGGTTTCTCAGTTGGCGTAGGAGCAGGCGGAGAGGGAGGAGGGCCGACCCGACAGCCGGCAGACCGAGTTCTTTGTTACTGTCATGATCCGCACACACATGTATTGTGCCCCTCTGAGACAAAGGCAATCTTTCATTGGTTCTTGGCTACAGTGTAGATTAACAGTGTAGAGACGGAGGTACCCGCCGCAAGGCTATAGATAGCGACGAGCCGCCACACTCTAGAAGCCCTTTCCCCTCGCCCTAATCCTGCCTCTGTCCTTTGTTTCCTGTCAGGCTCGGCACACTAATTCTGACACCCCGTCCCTCACACCCACGGACAATAAGATGGCTCTGTGCCACGTGTGGATGAGCTTTCACATATCGTCATCCTCCTGTGCAATGCTGACTGCTCCACCTATGGGATTCCAGTCAGTGCATTTCTAATCAGGTTATGTCCAGGGAAGTCTTGAGATCTGATCCTCCATCATCTGCTTCTGAATGGTATGCTATTCCCCTTACAGGGCACTGGTTTTGGCCCCGGCTCTGAACGAAAGTAGCACATTAAAGGCTACGGAGATGACTGTGGTATTATGGATGAGGCTGTGCTTTTCGCTAGCCTATTTACGTCTACTGTGAATGTAGCTTAGTTTGCACATTGGCCCCCCATTCGGACTCCCCCCACTTTGACAGTGTGTGTCAAAGGTTTGGCCTATAGGTTATGCCCCAGGCCAGAGGATTGTGGGTAATCGGAGTTGATCACTAGGGCTCAGACAGTCACAGGCCAAGGCTTACATGTGGCTGACCGTCTATCAGTAATTATAGTAATAATCCCGCAGCAAAAACAAATGTGAATGAGTATTCGTGGATCATTTTTTTGTAGAGGTAGATCCATTTTTTCATGAGGACAAATCCCATTAGAAATTTTAAATGTGAAATGATTAAACCTTTTTAACTGCACTTGACAAGGTTACGTTTCCTGCAAGCTTTCTTTTCTGCTTGGCTTGGCATTATTTGGGTTCATTTTTATCCGTATTTATTAAAATAACTGAAAGCTATCTAAACTATTTTCAACCAGTTGCCATTTTTATTAGAAAGGAGCTTCACGTTAATGTAAATAAACAAGCATTTTGAACTGCATTTCTAAAATTGACCTTCAAAACAACAGCAAGTCTACCGTGCAGATTAAGACAAATTTCCTGTTATCTATAGTCTGAATGATCACCCAAACCACAGTGTTGATACAGTTTTTTTTGTCAACCATGTCTTCTTTCCCACCCTTAACCCACCTCCCTTAAACAGCCAATCACAGCCTGTTTACTCATTTCACCCTACCATGACCGAGCAAAAAACTCCACCAAACTCACAGGAAGAACTCCAGCACAGGGGAATAGCTGTTTCGTAACACTTTGGCACCCAGACATGAGTCCCTGTGTAACGATATGTTTTTGCTCGGAGACCGTAGAATCCCCAGGCAGAGCATTTTATTCCTACTTCCTGGCCGCTAAAGCCCCATAATCAGATTATCATCCCTCGCTGAGTGGTAGTAGAACATAGAGACAGATTATAATATCATCTCCCTTCTGCAGCCCCATTTCTCTGCCCTTCCAGTGAGAGAAAATGGGAGAGTATCAGAATCACACTGCAGGTTGCGCAAGACGACTGTGTTTTAAATGTCATTTTAACTACGTGCACTGCCCAGATATTGGTTTGCCTTCGCCAGGGACATAACAGTGGTATTAAAGGCGTCTCATTGTGGTATCACTGTCTCACTTGGCCGAGTGTGGGCCAAAGCAGCCTGGCCGGATGCCCATGTGGCAGGCTGTTGTCATCAGGGCTGTGTACATTACAGTGGACACAGTATGGGGCATTGGTTGTGGGTTTTGTTAATGAACAGTGTGCTAACAGTGTTGAAAGAGACCATTTTGAATCCATGTGTATGTGTGAGCTCTTGAATTTCGCAAAGGTGCCTATGAAAACTAATCTGACCGCATGCCACTCTTTTGGGTTATCTCTACTTCGGGGGGGGATGGGTTAAGACACGGTAGCTCTTGTGTGCCCGGTTCAGCATCCAAGCTACAAGCGGGCTACTGGCCGTGCTCCGATTGTCTCCCGGGCTGAGCAGTAGTCTCAGTCCTGAGATAATGTGTCCTCCCTGTTCCTCTGAGGCGGAAGGGATGGGAGCCCAAGGCTCGTCTGTCCCCGTTTGCTCTGCCAAACTCGGGAACACAGACATAGAGCTGGCTGCTCCGCTCTGAGTCAGTCTGCCCTTTTCCCTGACTCAGTGTCCTCACACGTCTGATAACAGCACATGCTCCCGGCAGCCTCTCTCTCTTTCTGTCTCCCCCTCTCATACTCTTGTTCACCTCCCATCCCACTTACACGCTCCCGATCCCTCGCTCTCTTTCTCTCATCCCCTCTCATCCCGTCTCCCAATCCCCTATTCTCAAACCCTGTCTTCTGCTCTCTGTCCCATCCCCCTCCCCTCATCCTGCTGTCGCGCTTTGTCTTCACCTCGACAGAATCTGTGATCCTTTTTTTACATCGTCACGACACAGATGGTCGGGGCAGCAGGTTTTTAGCAGTCAGATGTGGCAGTGCTATGAATATTTGTTCATAATAGCAGTGCTATGAATATTTGTTCATACATAAGATCCATATCCTTCCATTTAATGAATGGCAACCAGTATCCACTAGAATTTGAAATAGGTATGCATGGCTTCGCAAAACAGATGGGAATCCAACCCGGACAGGATCATGCTAAATCCAGCGACATTTAGCGGATATAGAGAGCATGGCTGGCTTGAAAATATGTAAATGACTCACAATAGCGAATATAAGTGCTAAATTCCATATGAATGCCTGTTTCTTTCTCAGTCATGGTATCTGCAGGACTAACGAGTTATCTTGTGTGCCTTTGTCTCCCCCTGCAGATCAGTCAAGGTAATGTCCCAGGCGTTGAGAGTGCGTCGCTGGCCATGGACACTGAGGAGGGAGTGGAGGTGGTGTGGAATGAGGTTCTCTTCAATGACAGGAAGGTGTTCAAGGCACAGGAGGTACGGCAAAGGTAGACGAGGGTGTGTCTCAAATAGCACCTGATTTCCTTGTGCGCAAAATTTGACGAGTGCTCATAGAGCTGTGTTCAATGTACAGTAAACAGGTACCATTTGTTAAAGTGTTTCTGTTGTTACTTCCTATATGTTAAATGGGATGTATTGCTATTCCCCAGAGTCTAGTAAAGAGTCAGTGGTTAATAAAGTGCATTTTTCAGCAATATTTTATACCCAACATTCTGTCTTTCAGGAGAAGATTAAGGTGATGTTTGAGAACCTGATGCAGGTTGAGCACCCAAATATTGTCAAGTTCCATAAGTACTGGCTGGACATGAGAGAGAGTCGGGCTCGGGTAAGTCTTCTAGATGTATTTCTCTCAATCTTTTGGCTCACTGTTTTGGAAAATGTCACACAGTTTGTCTCGAAATCCGAGTCTATTGGTTTGGTGATGAGCGCTGATAGTACCTCTATGACAGGCATATTTTGCTTTGGTCTGTGCACTAATAGGATATCCTCTGTTTGTTTAACAGGTAATTTTTATCACTGAGTACATGTCTTCAGGCAGCCTCAAACAGTTTCTCAAGAAAACCAAGAAAAACCACAAAACCATGAATGTCAAGGTCAGTGCCTCAGTCTCATTGGGGCACACCCTTAGATCATTGGGACACAAATTGGGACAGAAAACTGTTAAAACCTATTTAAACAGGAAGGTACTAGCTGCAAAATAAGATTGCAGATTTGCTTTGTCGTTTTGCAATGTTTGCTATCATAAGCTGTAACAAGCACGACCTTGGTGAGACATTGTACATTTAAAGTTTATGCCACTTTCTTAAGCTCTTCCAACATATCCCACGTTTTCACTTCAAACATTTATATGTAACACACACACATAGGACATAGCATAGGACAATTTACAAGCAGAAATGCAAGCATGTGTTTTTTACATTTTCAAGAAACAACAAAGAACAAAACACCCGAAGACGTTCAAGAATTGACAGAGCAGTATAAAAAAACAGAACAAATCCAACCATTTAACTGCCGTTCACTCATGTGTTCTAGGCGTGGAAACGATGGTGTACTCAAATTCTCTCTGCCCTCAGGTAAGCTCTAGAACTATATTTAACGGCAGTTTAAACTATTACTCTAGGACATGATATCTCCAACTCTGGTCATGGAGGACTACGACGGGATACACATGGTTTTGTTCTGGCCCAGTACTGATCATACTACTCGTGGCTCCCGTAGCACTCTGGGCCAGAGCTGGAGACCCGTCGTGTTTCGGTATCTGAATTTGCCGTGTTATCTGCCACCAGTTACCTGCACTCTTGCGAACCGCCCATCATCCATGGCAACCTGACCTGTGACACCATCTTCATCCAACACAATGGTCTTATCAAGATTGGCTCAGGTCTGACACGGCACAAAATGTCCACCTAACTCTAACCTAAACCGAACCCTGTTGTAGCATGACCTTTAGGAGCAGCTCAACTGTGACTTGGGACCCTTGTCCGGAAAACTGTAACAGCTATCATCGCATGCTAGCAGACTCCTATGCATGAACTAAAATTGACCAAAAATGGGGGACTCCGGAGTGGCAGGGTTGTCTATGTCACTAACTTGTAGTACTGCTCTTTCATTGTAGCTAGAGGTTCAAATCCTGTTTGCAGCATACTGACTGTTCCCTGGGGTCCTGCAGAGGGTGGAGAACATTGGCTTTGCACTGTCCAGTGTGGATAGGTAGGATGTAGGACAGGGTTGCCTTTTCTATGCAACTGAAGTTAATTCTGGATACTCTGTTCTTTCCCTCCGCAGTATGGCACAGGCTGTTTGTGAATGGTAAGAACCATATAACGTGCTAAGCATCAGTCATATTCTCAGTGAAAGTAACAATGTGTCTTGTGGTCTGTTGGACAAGGTTTGATTTTCTAGTTGTTCGTCTCGCCCTCCCAGTGTTTCCGGAGGCCAGCGTTCATGGTAAAGTCCGTCCCAGCCGTGAAGAGCAAAGGAACCTGCACTTTTTCTCTCCTGAATATGGCTGTGAGCGGGGTTTTTTCTGAGCATTCCTCTTGTTGTAAATTGATTTTATTTATCAGTTTGACATTTTGCAGGACAAAATGTAAATTTGAGACACACTATCCTGTCTTCAAGTGTAAAATAAATATATACAGTACTGTGCAAAAATGTTGGGTCACCTGAGAAATTAAGGCTATATATCTGGGAATGAAGGGTTTATTTGCTTGCAAAACACTATATAACATCTAGAATAGAATAAATAGAAATAACCGGAAAAATACATAATACAAATGAACAGTAATGTCTAGTGAGGTAATTTATATCTTGTGAGATGGTTAGAAATGTCATAAAGATATTTGAGGACCCTGGGCAGGTTGAAGACTGCAAAAGCCAAATTATGTTAAAAATAATTTAACACAGGACTGCTTGAAAACATGACACAACGATCGAGCAAAGCAAAGTGCTTCAGTTCTGCATTCTAAGGGAACACAAAAAATGCTGATGTTCTTGTTAGTTTTTATTGTATTCATGTTTCTTTGTGTTTACTGCAATGTTATACATTGTGTATTCTAAAAAAAAGAACAAGTTATTGTTTTGAGAAATGGTTTAATTTATTGTTGTTTTTAAAGTGGCCTAGAACTTTTGCATAGTACTGTATGTATGTATGTATATTTATGTCAAAATAAATAACAAAAATGACCATGGTGGTATTAACCTTAACAAGAATGAATAAATATAAATACCTCTATTTACTGTGTAGAATACTGCGTATAAATGTACCTATATTTTGAGTAGGTCTGGGTGTCATGTTTTTATGGGTTTACAGTGGAATGTCCATGACTAGGTAGTTAATACCATACATGCTATATTGATTGGTTCCAACGTTGATCTCTCTCATAATCTCTAGCCGCAGAGGATGACTATGCAATTGACATCTTCTCTTTTGGGATCTGCGCCCTGGAAGTAAGAACCCGGCCGCCATCATTTCTTAACGTCTTATAAAACCTACGTGTTGCATTTTCCTGGTCGTAGATGTCCAAATATCTGTATTGTAGATGTGCAAAGCGCTCAAATGTATTATCGCTGCCTAACTGCTCGTACAGACTGTATATTCAGCACATATCCATTTTAGACATTTAGAAGACACTTTTTTCCGGAGCAAAATACATTAAGTTCATGTAAAGATAGCTACATAGAAAAATAACACACAACCCAGTAAGTAAACTTTACTCAGTGAAGAAGCTATCAGGCAAAACCGCTGCTAGAAGGAGGAATAAGGGACAAAAAGTATGAGCACACACTCAAAGGCCCTCGAACCACGGAGACCACATAAATAAATCAATGTCTTTATTTATTAATAGATGGCTGTCCTGGAAATCCAGGCTAATGGGGATGCTGTTGTGTCCAAGGAGGCCATTACAAATGCCGGCCAATCACTGGAAGACCCCCTCATGAGAGTGAGTCAACCCCATGTTTCCGTCCGTAGCACGGACGTACGTCACAGTAGCGAAGCAAAACACGTCTCTACCGAGCGTTTTTCCTGGTTATGTCACCTGGTCAGGTCTTCTATTCAAGATAAATGTAAAATAGATACGTCAAATGTAAAATAGATATTAACAGATTTTGACAGTTTTCGACCCCTGACCAGTGTAGTGCTGCTTCAACCTTCTACTGCCTCCTGCAGGAGTTCACCCAGTCGTGTGTGCGTCACGAGCCCAAGCAGAGGCCCACGGCCCATGACCTGCTGTTTCACCGCGTGCTGTTCGAGGTCCATTCCCTGAAGCTGCTGGCTGCCCACTGCCTCATCAGCAACCAGTGTGAGTGCCTCCTCGGTCCTCAGTTCTGAAGTACCGAAGGAACGCTGCATGCAGTCAGACAGCTGCCAATTCATAGCCTGAGTACGAATTGTCTTTTCGGCAAGGTGTGCACTGAATGGCAGGATGGCAAAAACAATTTGGTACCGGGGCTTGACATTTCTATAGGAGAGGAATTAAGGTTTTCACTTGAAATTCTTTTTAGGCACTGGTCGTTTTAGGATTTTAGGGGAATGTTTTTGGGGACGTCTGTGACGTGGATGTTCTTTGTAATCTATCAGTATACAAACTGGTGTAGCGTTGACTTGACACACCTTACTGTGTTTGCAGACCTGCTGCCGGAAAACTGTGTTGAGGAAAAGACCAAGTCCTTTGACCCCAATGGCCTCATGGCAGAGATCAGACATGGTGACCGGCCTGGTGTCCAGCTCAAGTACTCCCACGTGTCCCCTTTGGAGCTAGACAAGTTCCTGGAGGACGTTAAGTAAGGGCTAATTCCATCCATTCATAGGGCTCCGGTCCAAAGTAGTGCACTAGTTGGGATGTGATGTTGAATTTAGGAGGTAGCCTTAGTGGTCTGACTAGTTTCTAGGCTCTGTGGTCAGTGTGGTCCAGGGAGGGTCACATTGATGGGGGTTGGGGCCAGATATTATTTTTTGGGTGGACCACAAAAATAATTTGAAGCATTTTTAGTATGATAACTGAGGGAATAACAGAGATCAATGAGAAGACTTGCAATTGTTAGAAGTTGAAATAGATGGTTGCAAAACTAGACTAATTGATCTGGTGCGCGGAAGAAAAATAGCCTGTTGGCCGTCAGTTACCCCTCCCTGGTGCCCGGTATCATTTCATTAGGACTTGGCAACGTGTGCTTGTGGCCTGTAATACATCTGACTCCCCATCTTCAGGAATGGGATATACCCCCTCATGAACTTTGCCTCGTCACGGCCCCACCCTGTCCCCCGCGCCCTCTCCTTGTCCCATGAGCAGGTGGAGACGGCGAAGAGCCCCACCCCTGAGCCCCAAGAGACAGAGAGTAGAAAGGTGAGGGTTAGGCGTGTGTGTGTGTGTCTGTTTCTCCTTTTGTTTGTGTCTGTGAGAATGTTGTTAAAGTGTTTCACTGCATGCGTATGTTTTTAATGTGTGTCACAGTACCTTTATGATGTTAAAGTAATGTATCACTGTAGTTCTATGTCATTAAAGTAACTGTTTTACTGTATTTCTATGTTGTTAAAGTGTGTGTATCATTGTAGTTCTGTGTTATTAAAGTATGTGTATCATTGTAGTTCTGTGTTATTAAAGTATGTGTATCATTGTAGTTCTGTGTTATTGAAGTGTTTCACTGTAGTTATATGCTGTTTAACAGATGTTGTGTTGCAGGTGATTCAAATGCACTGTAACTTGGAGTCAAATGAAGAAGGGACCAAAACTCATGTGAGTAATAACTATCATCGTCTTTTGACCCCGACTACTTAGTATTTCATCCTTTCTGACTGATGTATTGTTGGTTGTTAAAATGTATTCCTTTCTTGTCCTCTCTGTAGCTCATTCTATTTCTTAAAATGGATGACAAGCTCCATCGACAATTGAGCTGTGACATCTTTCCAAGTAAGTCATAACAGACATTTTCATATCCATTTACGTGCTTATTGTACCTTTGCATAAGGCTTGAAAATGTTGTGTGATTCTTTCAGCTGACAGCTCCAAAGACCTTGCCAATGAACTTGTTCACTACGCTTTCATAAGTGAAGTAGGTAATCTGGTCGCTTAATGTTGTTGCAAATGTCATAGTCATTTTAGTTTAGTGTTGATCTAACCTCCAACCCTGTGCAAATCCCGTGCAGGAGGACTGTGAGAAACTGGCAGGGTTCCTCGAGGACGCGCTCACCAGACACAAGGGCAAAGCGCTGTCCTCCGGGACAACACAGTGAGATGGAGTCTGCTCTGGAAGCTGGCCTACAGAGAGGGGCCTCGGGCACTGATCACCCCAAGAGAGAGGGAGACATGGGCCGGAGGGCAGGATCACTCAGCCAAGATCAGAGGGGTCGGAACCAGTGAGGGTTTGAAGAGATTGGCCTGATGACTGGTGATTTGGACTGGGCCTGAATAATGGTGACTGAGTCTGATGATTGGTGATTGGTGGATTATCTCATAAAGGACTAGGAAAGACCAGGACCGAGGGACAAAAAGTATCTCCAGTTGGAGGACCCAGAGGCATCATGGCTGTGTTCAGCTAAACCCCCCAATGCAGTGGAGGGTTGATAAGTCCCCCTGCCTAAACGGGCTGGAATGCCTTAAGTTGTTGTCATGACTGGTGGCACTAGGGTTTCTGCACTGCCAGTAAAGAAGTTCCCAAAAGTAGATGCCTGTAGTGCATTCAAGATGAACCGATTAAATATGTTTTAATGTTACTTTCCCAGCCTTTAATTCATTGTTTATTAATCCCAATTTTACAGTCAAATTTAGTTGTTTTTGGACAATAATCTTTAAAGAGTTGAATTTTGATAAAACAAGATTAAATTTGATAAAAGCACTAGTTTTGTAACCCCCAGCAATACCTACTGTAGAAATGTCTGGTGAGAGCAATTTTGATGGGAACAATGAAAGCCCTTCAACATGTACTGGTTATGCTAAATATGGTAACAAGTAGGTTAACTTATTTAGTGTGTTTGTTTAGTTCTATGAACAGCATTTATCATTGTGCAGACCTCTATTTCTAGAGTGTAAATGTCTTCAAAACACACTCACAGTGTTTTCTAAGGCTTTGCTAGCCAGAATGACACATTGGGCTAGTAATAACTAGTATTGAGAGTATGCCCCATTAGCCTGTAGTGCTCATAAAGGAATTTTTAGACCTAAAATCATTTTTTGGGTGAAATTACCCTTTTGTTGAAAGCCCAATGTGTCATATATATTCTTTATTTCTCTTCCAACCTGGGGTTAGCATCATTAGCTTTGTCCAAATTTATGAATTAAAACCAGGATACCTTAACTCGGAAATGCTGCTTGGCAAACAGAAATGTACTTGAAAGCACTTCAAACTAGGACCAGTGGCGTTGTTTACCTCAAAGAACCTGTCAGTAATGTTTTCATTTTTACTATACACTTATTATTTTTACTTTCCCTGATACTTCCTATATTTACAGTCATTGTTGTTCACAAATTACAAACAAATTGCAGTAAGGTAGCTAGTTATCTAGTTTGCAGTCTAATGAGGCAATGTCAGGCCCCAAGTGTCAGGCAAATGTCAAGCAAATTTAGCATTTACTATATTCTCGGATTGGTGACAATAACATGAACATATAATGGGATTGACATCTATATAACCATCCGATTTTACCGACTTATAGCGCGACATATGTTTAAGTACAGATGGTAGTGTAAATGTTGGCCAGTTTTGCTGAGCGCAGTGGGGAGATTCATAATCTTTATTCAAAGTCATCTTTACCCCACATGTTTCTGTGAAATTTCCTTTTTCTCTGGCGATTCCAAAATCCTCTTAACTACATCTCTACAATTCTAAATTCCAATTAAGAGATAGTTGTAGCTAACCTAGCTACAACTATCACTGAGCAGGGGATGCTGTGGCAAGGGAATATAGTGCCAGGTTGGAGTAAAGAAATTCAAGCTATTAGTTTGGCAATATGCAATCAAAGAAATTACTGCTAGTCTTACAGATTACTAAAGTTAGTTTGCATCGTTTCTAAGTTAGTTTTCACATGCAGTGCAGTTTTTCAGGTATCACAGTTTTAATTCATAAATTGGGACAAAGCTAATGACTCTATCTCCATTCTGGGAGACACTTTAAGAATATCTAATTGTGAAATATGACGCCATGGGCCTTCATACACCACCCCAGGTAAGGGGAATTTCACCCAAACGTGATTTTAGGTCAAACTATCCCTTTTAGGGTTTTCACTGTGAGTGTTTTGAAAGCCAAGTACTTGCAAAGTGCCTGTGATGGCAACTCACCATGTACAAAACCCACAATACATACATCCACAGCAACATAACATAAATTCAGAAGAAAATAAAAACTACCTACCAGGCCTTCAAATATTCAGGCTATTGGGTTGTTGATAACAGAATGCTATACTTTTATCATCCTTTATTTTGTAAACCAGCTTGTGAATGTGAAGAGGGACCACAGCTTGAATCCTACAAATGGAATTGTAGCTAAAGATGTAGAATAGAAATATAGTGAAGTCCACTCCAATTGCACCATTTTAAAGCATTATAAATAGGTTGTTATAGAGTTCAGAACAAATACATTTCTGAATAATGTTTTGGGAGGAGTAATCAATTATTGGTCTTCTGAGTAATAACATGTCTACGTTTTTCAACACCAAAAGGCATATTCATAGGTGCTTCTTGAAGCTGAATTATGTGTTAATAAATGTTATTTACCCCTATGTCCACAGATGTTTAAATCCTTCGAAGAAAGCAAGACTCAATAATGTGATTTAGTATTTCGGTTGGTTTTAAAAGGTTGCCACATTTGGGGGGACAAGAAGAAGAAATTAAAGATGTTCCAATATCTATTCTTAAGTATTTGCATTTGTTAACAATATTACATTTGTTTCTTATGCTATATGTAAAGCTGTGGTCCCATTACAATTGCACTTGTATAGATGTTGCATAATATGCTAATTGCTCTTGAAATGTAAAGCCTTTATCAGAAAATCAATGTGGTGTAGATAAATATGTCTGTTTCTGTTCAAAGGTGTTTACCTTGAACAGAAGTGTGAATGCTCAGAGTGGTGCTACCATTGTCTAGTCTGCATTGCATGTCTTAATAAAAGCTCCAAAAAGTTAAATGTGCTTTTCCAAGATTGCCTTAGTCATTGACAGAGTTCCATTCATTGGCTTGACTCCATGACGGTCCTGATCAAAGAGTGTAATTTTTAGAGTGAGCAAAGCCCTTCGTCCATCCATCAGTCTTTTTCTGTAGCAATCACTTTCTCCTATGTCTGGATTCTGTTTAATATCCTGCTGTAAAATATTGTACTGCAATGAATGACAATAAAACAGTGTGATGTCATGTTATGGCCGTTTTGTTTTTTAGTCTGGAGTCTTTGTGGTCCTTGGATGCCATTTTACATTTAAAATTGAACACACAGGATACATGTTTGTAGTCAAGCTGGTTCTAGGGGGGCTCACAGCAATGACCAGGGTCACACTTATGAAAAAGGTTGTACCAAATTTGTCCTATGACTTCAATCATTTAATTTATATGGTGGAAGCAGTCTGGTCAGAGAGGATGAGGCAAAGCAAGATATTTACGTTTCTATGGAATGCATGCAGGCCTAAGACTATCGACTGCTTAAACATTTAGGCCTGAGACATTAGGCTCTATTAATTATATAAAATCTCTCTCGTCTGGTCTGCTTTAAAGTTATTTCACTATCACAGAACCACAGAAAAAACGATGGAGTTCAATGGCTCGCTTGGTCTCCGCTTTGCCTGAACAACACATTGAACCCTGACCTAAGCAAAAGCTCTCGCGACGTTATTTCACTGCTTTTTAGTGTTTATGATGCAAGTCTCGCGTCACTTAAAACGGTGGCGGAGGGCCTATTCAAGAAGGTGTGCTTATGGCGGTGACGGAGATTGCGGTAAATAGCTTGCAAAATAAGTTAAATATGAACTCGCGTATTATTTTCCCTCGCTCTGTTTCTTAAATAGTTGTACGTCTGCATCTCTTGTATGAGTTATTGGCTCAATATCATGAACCACGTTTAATTCAGAAAACCTGCATTTATTTTAGGCTTGCGGCCTTTTTATCAGCTTGCTAACTCCATAGCTAAAGCTAGCTAACTAACTTGGCTAGCTAGTAGTAGTGGATAAATTGGCTCAGGCTAATAATGCTGCTAACTAGTTAGCTACAACAATATAGTTAGCTAACGGTGTATCGTATTTCAAACCAACTAATTACCGGTAAAGCTGATTATGTTGCAGACTGAATTGTTTGAGTTACAGTGCATGAAAATTGTGATGTACTGGTGCAGTAGCTACATGTAGTTACTGCATGTTACTTAAAATAAGACGACCAAGTTGTCTAGCTTCCGAACATTGGCTAACTAACGTTAGCGCTCTACTACTAGCGTAACGCACGTTAGTAATATTATGGTCCATTACGCGGAAATTTGTCAGATTTGCAAACAGCTCGTTAGCTTTTTACTTGCACCAATGCTAACGTCCTTGTGTATTATATAGTAACTAACGAGCTACATCGCGAGTTCGTATGAAATTAGGTAAACACATGGTGCAGATGAGAGGATATGAAATTTACGTTACCGCCTTACAGCTGTTACATAGTCTGAAGGCATTTTCTCTCTCTCAGACTTTTTTGAATTGTTAAGGCTTCACTCTTCGGGGTTATCCTGCCTCTGGTGGTCCCAGCGTTTAGCAGGTTGTAGGTAAGGAGCTCGTCTCTACGCACACTTGTGCGTTCCAATCACTGGTGATTGCTCTGGTTTTGTGCAGTAGGCCTACATAGCCACCTAAATGAAGATTCACCCTCTATACCTCAAATATCTTGAGAATGATACTAAAAAAGCGAGCTGTAACCTGCCTAATGTACAGCGCATGGCAGAGCAGATGTTATAGTCGTCTTCAATTTATGCATGTTTTCCCCCATGAGGGTGCTCAAATGCATAGTTGTCTTTTCTCCATTGTGGTTCATCAGGGAGGGACAGCTCTGATGATGGAGAATGGACAAGGCACAGGCGCGAAGCTTGGCCTGCCGCCTCTCACCCCGGAGCAGCAGGAAGCACTTCAAAGGGTGAGCCTACTATACATTCTTAAATACAAGTGAACACAAACCATTAGACTGTTCTGAGTTCTTCTCACGTTGAGCAATCTTCCACCAGGCAAAGAAGTATGCCATGGAGCAGAGCATTAAGAGTGTCTTAGTGAAGCAGACCATTGCCCATCAGCAACAACAGCTCACCAACCTGCAGGTGAGACAGATTTCTGCTCTCTTAAAGCTGCCACTGAACACTGTGGTCGACTGTTTTTTCTCTTACCACTAATCCCAAGAACTCGACTAGAGGCTCATATAAGAGTAACATGAACCGTTACATTGTCACATAGTCGTCACAAATCACAGTCGGCCCTGGTCGCTTTGTAGTTACTCAACATTATTGTTCACTAGCAAAAAACCGCAGGCCAACAAAGTGTATTTGTCTGCTTGCAATGTTGGATGGGAATGTTTGTTCTCTTGCTTCTGCCTCTCTTTTTTTTCCAGCCGAAGAGGATCAACGTGAAGACTTTTGTTGAACGCGTTGAATGCTTTGCATTTGTTCTCTCGCAGGGCTTTTGAATGTGGGATGATATTGTGAAATGCTTTGAGGCAGATTGGAGTGGGTAGGACTGCAGAGGGAAAGTCAAATCAGTCCAGGAAGCTTCTAATGTGTGTGTGTCTAAAATCTAATGTGTAGCCAAGCAATGACATTTATAAAAAAAAAAGCAAAAAAAGCAGAGCTTCAGTATATATCTAACCTACTTTTCAGCACCTTTTTCATCTTTACTGTCTTTCAGATGGCAGCAGTGACAATGGGCTTTGGAGATCCTCTCTCACCTTTACAATCGGTCAATAGATTATTAAACTTTTTTTCTCTGTGCGCATTCCTGTTAAAAGGACTGTTATCCTTCTTTGATTGGCCATACTGGCCTCAATCCTAGCCACAGCCGCTGACGAAAGAAGGCCTATTTCAAAAGAAGACATGCGTATTATTAGTTATTTAAAAATAATTCAATGCATTATGCTGTGTCTGCTTATTTCAATCTGGTTAATGAATCAGTGTTTGTTTTCCCACTGCACCATTTCGGATTAAATGCCCCAAAGTGCTTCTACTTTCCTAGTTGGAACAGATTTTTTACACTGAAAGAGATCCGGAATGGGATTTTCGGATATTTATCATTATACATAACTTTATTAAGCATGTTCAGCAGTGCGTACCTGATGGCTTTTGGCACTATTTCCTGAAATCTTAATGTAAGGGTCGTCAAGAATATCAATGTAGGGAAGTTCATGTCTTCTTTATAAATATGCTGTTTCTTTGCATTGATTGATGCTGAGAAAGCCTGTTTTGGTGTGGGCCCAAAGAAGGTTAGCAGTTTCTTTCAGTTACCCCAAATAAGAGTACTGCTCAAACAGGAATCCCTTTTTGGCAATCTCAAATTTTGTTTTTACTGGTTAAATCACCCTTTCTCTTAAGTAATAGATTAAGCTGTTAGTTTTGCCTTTGGGTGATAAGAGTAAAATCAGCTATGATTGAGTAAAAGGACCCAGTAAACTGCTTTCAGTGGTTAACCATCACTCCCTCCCCTTAGAAACGTAAGTGTAAACTGCTTTACTCAGGCTTTTCATGGATGCTTTTTCAACTGATATAGGTGTTGATTTCCTTTGTTCGCCCTGTTGAAATGTCACCATATAGAGTTAATGCACCCCTGGACTACAGGTCAGTTTCAGGAGCCAAATATTAGTGAGGGGCATGCATGTGCACCACTCCCAGTGCTTTCATCCATTTTAATGCAGTAATGATGTTTACTTTTTAACATAGCTGTGTAAGTGCCTGCCTTTACGAAATTGTTAATAACTTTGTGTATATAAATATAGATTACTAATAGTCGCAAAATAGCGTCTCAGGATTTTTTTTTGTTGCTTATGCCCAGATTGTGTCCATCACTGACATTGGCCTGTATGTCTATTTTTGGGAAAAGCAAAAAACTAAAAAAAAAACCCAGTCAATTTTAATTATTCATCTTGAGATTTCATTGAAACAAAAAAATCATCACCATTTACAATTACACTTCTAGATAGATATTTATTTCCCTCCATTTTTGTGTGTGTACGTTCTTTCTTTGACCCTTTAAACATTGTGCTCTGTTTTTCTCCATGGTTTCCAGGTGGCAGCTCAGAGGCAGCGCGCGCTAGCCATCATGTGCCGCGTGTACGTGGGCTCCATATACTACGAGCTCGGTGAGGACACCATCAGACAAGCCTTTGCTCCGTTCGGCCCTATCAAGAGCATCGACATGTCATGGGACTCCGTGACAATGAAGCACAAGGTCAGTGTACCGAACATACCCCCGGCTTACACCGTCACCCAGCGTCACAATAGGATTAGCATCGGATGCCTCGTAAATCATGTGGAGGATAAACTTTAGAATGTCAGCTAGCATGCTAGTGTCCAATGCTGTGGGAAGTTGTCCTATGAATGTTTGTGTGTGTGCACATCTCCGTCTATAACAGGGCTTTGCCTTTGTGGAGTATGAGATCCCGGAGGCTGCACAGCTGGCTCTGGAGCAGATGAACTCTGTCATGCTCGGGGGCAGGAACATCAAGGTGAGTGGCCCAGGCAGTGCAGCCTGACCAGCCCGGTGGAAATGAACCTCGGATCCCCCTGTAGGGAAAAAAAAAACCTGGAGCAAGGGCTGCTGCCGCTATGTATTTTTCCGTTTGCTGTCAGTGATGCATGGAGCCGGTCCATAAATTCTAATTTTGCTTTTTGCGTGTTTACTGAAATGTTTTTTGTGTATTACTTACTGGTAGGATCTGTTATGAAGTGTATCTAAAGCAACTCGTTTTCTTTTGTCTTTCTTTGCTTGTATGTCAAATCATTTACAGGTATGTGTGTGTGTTTGTTTGGGTCGTGTGTGTTTTTTGTGTGTGTGTGCGCGCGCGTGTGTGTGTGTGCGCGTGTGTGCGTGTGTGGTGTGTTTTTTGTGTGTATGTGAACGTCTGTGCTGTGTTCTGCTTCCATGATGTCATCACCGCATTGTTTTAGTGACCAGTTCCTCTAGGATGCCGGGGCAGCGTGATGACGCCTTGCTCTGTATCTGAGATGTACTGATGATGATGGGCTGCGCCTGGTTGGTGTTGTTTGGCCGCCCCGCCTGCAGCACAGATCGCATACCACGTAGCCGCTTCGAGAAGCTTCCCAACCAAACGCTAGTTAGAGTTCTAGGATATGCCTCTCCCGAGTCATTTCGGTCCCTGAAAGTGTAGAGCCGTGTGTAGTTTAATCTTTTCGATGTAGTCTCATTCCACTTGTTAGTACTTAGTTGGAGATCCAACTGACAAACATTCAGTGTCGGTCAGATATGCTTGAGTAAGTATCGCTAGCAGCTTTCGCAGTAGAATTCTATGTAAACTTGGTCGTTGAATTTCTTGATTTATCTAGTTTTGTTTTAAGTGACTGGTTGTAGTTTTTTTCCAAATGACTTGGGAAATCAATTTCCATAGTCGAGGGAGTTTGAGATAGAAAATTGTCAAATTAAGTAATTTCCTCCAGACTAAAGTGCAGGTTTTTCATGTTACACCTGTTTCACTCCCTAAAAGCCCTGGTGGATGGAGGCAGTTGAGCGAAGCTAGTTAAAACACGGCCAAGACTACATTAGGTTACAAAGGTGAATCAGCTCCTTCAAGACCTGAGTGCTTTGCTGGGAGTTGGTAGGCGGTCAGTGGTTTTGGAGCTCGTGGTTGTTGCGTTGCTCGGTCAGTGGCTGTGATCCCCCCACTCAGTGGCCCTGTGCTGGTATCTGTGCTGTAGGTGGGGCGGCCAAGTAACATCGGTCAGGCGCAGCCCATCATCGACCAGCTGGCAGAGGAGGCTCGTGCCTTTAACCGGATCTACGTGGCCTCCGTCCACCCCGATCTCTCAGACGAGGACATCAAGAGTGTCTTTGAGGCCTTCGGGAGGATCAAGTCCTGCACGTTAGCCAGGGACCCAACCACGGGAAGACACAAGAGCTTTGGCTTCATCGGTGAGCAGAGGGGCCCTCCTGGCGGGCTGACCACCGGCCCTCGGGATGTGCTACCGCGTTCTGCACCTTTATTTCCCATCCTAACCAACCCCTCTCTACCTGGCAGAGTACGACAAGCCTCAGTCGTCCCTGGACGCGGTGTCCTCAATGAACCTGTTTGACCTGGGGGGCCAGTACCTACGGGTGGGCAAGGCCGTAACCCCTCCCATGCCCATGCTCACTCCCACCCAGCCTGGTGGCCTGCCGCCCGCCGCAGCCGTGGCTGCCGCCGCAGCCACCGCTAAGATAACGGCCCAGGCAAGTATGATTCCCTTCCAAAGGGATCTATTGGCCTTCCAGGTAAATATACTCCTGATATAGCTAGCTAGGTGTGACCATTATTCCAAAAAATCTGCTCAGTTATGTGTATTATATAGAAAAGATAAAAGTAATACAAGGTCTAGGCTTTTATAAAGCTATTATGGTGATTAAAGTGTATTTTAATGTGTCCTGCAGCTGTAGAATTTAATTTGATTAATTGACAACCCCTGCAGGGCAATATTGAGTCTGCGTTCTCCGCTTTGTGTTTGCTAACAAAAATGTGCTGTGCTGTATCTGCTTGTGTTGTGATGTGACCTCCACCTACAGTTGCCAAAGTACATCCCCACAAGCTGACCCTCTCTGTCCTAATCAGTTGAGGTTCTGTCATAATACCGAGTAGCAAAGCTGCTACTGTAAACTGAATAAGCTAATTACACCCCAGAGTCTCACAGCTCAAGCCAGCAGGCACCTACTCTCTGCTGCTTCTAGAAGTAGTGGCCATTTTTAATATGAAGTGGCCTTATAAGTTAAGTGGCTGTTCCTTTGAACACATTTTGTTTTATTGTATTTTTGTCTGCCATTGCAACAGGTGTAATCAGCCTTGAGGGCTGGTGAGGTGCAGAGTAGATCACTGCAAGCTCTGTGATGTGTTGACTGTGCGACCTCACTGTGTTTTCCTGCTAATGCGTCCCGCCCCTCTCTTAAGGAGGCCGTGACCGGGGCGTCCATCTTGGGGGCGATGGCCGGGGCAAACCAGATGGGACAGATGGGTCAGATGGGTCAGATGGGACAGATGGGTCAGATGGGACAGATGGGTCAGATGGGACAGATGGGACAAATGGGCATCCCACAGGCAGTCATGGCTGCCCAGGCCCCCGGAATGATCACAGGTGTGTATCTTTGGAATAAAATTGATGTCCATATATATTTCTTGGAATATTTTACAGGGGAAGAGGGTTGTTTGTAGGATCCCAAACGGGATAAGCCAGTCAACTGGGCATCTGCTTTTCTCTCCCCAGCCAAACCTGGCCATTGTGTAAAAAAATAAACTTCAAGGTTTATTTATAGAGCAAGTTTCTTTCCTCAAAAAGCCCCCAAAATGCTTCATATAATGACAAGCTGGATGTCAATAAAACGAGGGAATGACAGCACAGAATTTGACTCCTGTGAAGGGCCATTAGAGGAAGTGTATGTACATAATCATGTCTGACACATGTCCTTGTGTGTGTTGGTAGGTGTGACGCCTGCGCGTCCTAACCTGCCCGTGTTGCCCCAGGTGGGCCTGGTCAACCCCGTGTTGGCCTCGCCGCCCGTCATCGCCAACCCGCCCCAGCCCAACCCCACTCTACAGGAGCTGATAAAGAAGAAGGAGGAGGAGAAGGAGATGCTACAGGATGGGACAGGCCAGGAGATGTTGAGTGACCAGGAACACATGAGCATCTCAGGCAGCAGCGCCAGACACATGGTCATGCAGAAGCTGCTGAGGAAGTCAGAGGTAAGACCAGACGTGATAGGCCATATGCATTTGTTCCCTTATTATCTGGCCTCTTTTCTTTGTGTTGTTTTGGTGTTGACGTGGTGGTGACAAAGCACACCCACAACATGATGCTGCTGCCGCAGTACTTAAAAATATGGAGGATCGGCTCCCAGTGATGCACCTGCAAAGCAGTACAGCTGTATCATTTCCTCCAAATGCTGTTTATAGTGTTCCCGTGGTGTCCAGAGTAGATGGATAGAATGTCTATACATCAAGACTGAATTCACTATCAGAATTTCCTTTTCATATGTGCCACAAGTTAATGTGCACATTTCCAAATGTACAATTCTGACATAAATGTAAAGATTTGGAAGGTGAGCAGTAAAGTTTAGCTATTTTAATTAACAGTTTGGAGGTGGCTTAATGTGGTGAGCATGGTCTTGTTAGTCTCAGTGGCCCTGTTACATTTTTAAGGGGTGGTATTTTTGGGTCATGATTGACCTGGACTGGGTTATGTACTGTTAGTCTGGAGTAACCTTTCTTGTACATAAGAGTAAAATGTAAAGGGATAGTCATGAATGAGCTGTTAAGGGGTCACAGGTCAATAAACTCTGACCAATAATAGGAGTTAAGGAGGGTATTATTTATTTTTTGAGTGTCATTTAGGAATCTGTCTGTGGGGTAAAAAGTTTCAATCCATATATCTATAGTTGTAGCTTCAACATAAATGTGTTGTGAAACATTTAGTTCTTATTTTCAGTAACTGCAAAATGATGCTACATTAATGACCATTTGTTTCTAAAGTGAGTTATTTTCATTGTGAAGTGTTATTTAAGTAATGGAATTTGGGTAGGAGATAGAATACACATTGATATGTGGTCTTGCTTCTCCCAGTCTACGGTGATGGTGTTACGGAACATGGTGGGACCAGAGGACATCGACGATGACCTGGAGGGCGAGGTGACCGAGGAGTGTGGCAAATTTGGCGCCGTCAACCGCGTCATCATTTACCAGGAGAAGCAGGGCGAGGAGGAGGACGCCGAGATCATCGTCAAGATCTTTGTGGAGTTCTCCATGGCCTCGGAGATGAACAAGGCCATCCAGGCACTCAACGACCGCTGGTTTGGGGGTCGCAAGGTCATCGCGGAGGTCTACGACCAAGAGCGCTTCAACAGCAGCGACCTCTCCGCATAAACTGTCTGAAATGGTCGCCCAAACCCATCCCATACCCCTTGCTCAAACTCACTTCAGCCACTGTCACTGCTGCTAGAGATTTGGGCCTCTTTTTAACTTGTAATTATTTTTTTTATTGATGTTAATATTAATATTATTAATGGTCTCGCTTGAGGGATTGGTTAAGAAACAAATATTTGCGCCTCATGGATTTTGTTCTGTCACCTACTGTGAAGACTTCCTGATTTTTGTTTTTTTTCTTTTGTATTATTTGCAGGTTTTTTTTGTAATCAAAATTGAGAAGTCATGATTAGGTTACCCCCTTTTTTAAGTTTGCAGATGTTTGCTCTTCTTACATTGTCAGGATTCTTTAAACATCGTTTTAGAGCTATTGGTTCTAGTTTCCCCACAAAAATAAATTCTTCAACAATGCAAATGTCTGTTGTGAATTTATAATGGGTTTGTAAAGGACTGATTATATTTTACTTATACTTTGAGAGGGATGGGCTGGTTGAACCTGATTATTACTATATTATACTATACTATATATATAACTAATATTTGAATGTCCCTCACCTTGCGCTTGAAAAGAAAAATGTTACTTAAATGTACAATTAGACCAGCAAGAGAAGCACAACTCTTTTTATTCTCCTTTGCAGGTGCAGGTCTGGTCCTGAAGCCTCTATATTTTAGTAATTAACTTTTTGTTTCAGACTGAAAGTTATGTTGCCAAAATCTGTAATCCTTAATGTTTTCGCTAAATGTGCCTTCCCTGCTCTTTTCCACTGACGACTTCAGTCATGTGAAAAGTTCATGACTGGGAATGTTGTGTTATATGGACATGAGTATTGGAGCTAAATTCCAACCACATTCATTGATAAAGATAACATGATTTAAATTACACCAACTAAATTACAAAACTATTTATGCAATTTAGAACACATGCTATTTCTGGCAGGAAACATTAGTAACACCCTAACTTTACCAGCACATAAAATGGCCAAAAGTTAAAATTAGGTGCTCTAAAACTGGTGAGATGGAAAGCCATCAGACCTGGGAGGGTCCAACATTTCGGGTAGTTTAGAAACTTGATCTGGTTTGGTCTTAACCAGTGAGTGGTAACGTGCCAAGAGCAAATGACCTATCCAATCCACCCTCAGAAGAAAATTCCAGACCACTGGCAATCTACAGTTAGGTCCGGAAATATTTGGACACAATTTTCATTATTTTGGCTCTGTATGCCACCATAATGGATTTGATATGAAACAACCGAGATGCAATTGAAGTGCAGACTTTCAGCTTTAATTCAAGGGGTTGAACAAAAATATTGTATAAAACGTTTAGGAATTGCAACCATTTTTATACACAGTCCCCTTATTTCAGGGGCTCAAATGTAATTGGACAAATTAACACAATCACAATTAAAACGTTCATTTTTAATACTTCGACGAGAATCCTTTGCAGGCAATGACTATTTGAAGTCTGGAATGCATGGACATAACCAAACGCTGGGTTTCCTCCTTTGTGATGCTTTGCCAGGCCTTTACTGCAGCTGTCTTCAGTTGCTGTTCGTGGGTCTTTCTGCCTTAAGTTTGGTCTTCAGCAAGTGAAATGCATGCTCGATCAGGTTGAGATCAGGTGATTGAGTCAGCCAGTGCACAATATTCCACTTCTTTGCCTTGAAAAACTCCTGGGTTGCTTTCGCAGTATGTTTTGGGTCATAGTCCATCTTTAAAGTGAAGCACCATCCAATCAACTTCGCTGAATCTGAGCAGACAATATATCCCTATATACTTCTGTCACATCAATAAACACTAGTGACCCAGTGCCATTGGAAGCCATGCATGCCCATTCCATCATACTGCCTCCACCGTGTTTTACAGATGATGTGGTATGCTTCGGTTCATGAGCTGTTCCAAGCCTTCTCCATACATTTTTTCCCATCATTCTGGTACAGGTTGATCTTAGTTTCCTCTGTCCAAAGAATGCTGTTCCAGAACTGGGCTGGCTTTTTTAGATGTTTTTTGGCAACGTCTAATCTGGCCTTTCTATTCTTGAGGTTTATGAATGGTTTGCACCTTGTGGTGAACCCTCTGAATTTGCTCTTGTGAAGTCTCCTCTTTATGGTAGACTTCGATAATGATATGCCTACCTCCTGGAGAGTGTTCTTCATTTGGCTGGATGTTGTGAAGGGGTTTTTCTTTACCATAGAAAGGATCTGGCACTGTTGTCTTCCGTGGACGTCCGGGTCTTTTTGTGTTGCAGAGCTCACCAGTGTGTTATTTTTTTTCTCAGAATGTACCAAACTGTTGATTTGGCCACTCCTAATGTTCCTGCTATCTCTCTGATGGATTTTTTTTGTAGTCTAAGAATGGCCTGTTTCACTTGCATTAAGAGCTCCTTTGACCGCATGTTGTGGGTTCACAGCAACAGCTTCCAAATGCGAATGCCGCACCTGGAATCAACTGCAGACCTTTTACCTGCTTAATTAAAGAAGAAATAATGAAGGAATAGCCCACACCTGTCCATGAAACAGCTTTTGAGTCAATTGTCCAATTACTTTTGGTCCCTTGAAAAAGAAGGGGCTACTTATTAAAGAGATGTAATTCCTAAACTCTTCCTCCAATTTGGATGTGAATACCCTCAAATTAAATCTGAGAGACTGCACTTTAAGCCCATATTCATTTTTTAACTGTAACTTAAATATATTTTGGTAAACAGCCGAAATAACAAAACTTGTGTCATTGTCCAATTATTTCCGGACCTAACTGTACGTAGGACAGGTCAACCCACCAAATTCAGGCCAAGAGCTGACTGAAACATGCTCATAGAAGTCTCCAAGAACCCAAGGGTAACATCAAGGAACGTACAGGCCTCTTGCCTCAATCAATGTTGAATAGATCAGCCACTGTGCAATACTGGCCTACATGGGAGGTAAGGAAGAAGTCTCTGCTTGCAAAAAAAGGTACAACAGATTTTTGCCAAACAAACACCTGGGTAAAGACTTTTACTGGTTAATACCAATGAAATGAAGATATATTCATTTGTCATAATATGCAAAAAAAACCTCAACTTTCCAGGTTGTAGCCTACATTTACGCAAACATACAATGCACTCAGAAAATATTCAGACACCACTTTCTCCACATTTTATGATACAGAATAATTTGAAAATGCTGAGGTGTCAACAAGTCATTATTTCGCAAATCCAAGTTAGTCACAAGTCTTTTTCCTTCATGACCAAGTCCCATGTCTTTATTAGGCAAGTCTCAAGTCCAAGTAATTTAAGCTACAAGTCAAGTCTGGAGTCTATTTTTGAGCCTCAAGTCTCTTATAAATTAGTATGTACAACCACATATTATATTCTTTATACTTTAAATATTAAAATTCATTACACAGCAGATAATACAAGATATTTTTATTATCAATATCTAGAGGCTAGACCACAGTGTGCATTATAGTTTTGACACTGATATAGTTTGCAAAAGTATTAATATACGTAGATATACACATGAAAGTTTGCACTTAAACTTACAGAGGATTGCACTTGCAAAATATCACGTTGGACAGGACCCTGTCACTCATTTGTGCCCGATGTGGTTGTAGAATTACTCTACCATGACTGAAAACCTGCTCAATGTCAGGTGCTTAACATAATTAGTGCTGTATTCATCCGCGGACTGCCGTGCATCCACTTGAATGCACACAAAAAATTGACAACAATACAATGATAGTAGTATGCATATTCTCCCAAGTCAAGTCTCAAATCAGTGATTGCCAAGTCTAAGTCATTTCAGATTTTTTCAAGTCAAGCCCAAAGGCATTAAAATTGTGACTGGAGTCCTAGTCACAGGAGTCCTCACCTCTGCTAAAATGTACTCAATTGTGTTTTTCTTCATCAATCCACAAACAAGTAAAAACAGGTTTTTTTATAAGCAGGTGTCTGCCTTTTCAAATCATGTCTAATCAGATAAATTAGTTTGAAGTTATATTAAGTTGTCTCAAGGATGATCAATGGAAACAGGATGCACCCGCTCAGTTTCGAGTGTTATAGCAAAGGGTGTGAATACTTGTATTAATGTGATTTTTGTTTTTTAGTTTTTAATAAATTTGCAAAAACGTAAAAAAAAAAATATTAGTTTATTGTGTGTAGACTGAGGTGGAAAAAATATAATCCATTTTAGAATATGTCTGTAATAAAATATGATTTGGAAAAAGGGAAGGGTCTGAAAACCTGAAATCATTAGACCTACCTGTTAAAGACTGTTTATGGAATCAGAACTATCTAATTGATAGAACTCAGGCTACTGATACAGAAGGGCTACAGTCAGAATTTCTTGAAGTGCACAATGGTGTGCCACAGGGTTCGATCTTGGATAATCTGTTATTCACTCTGTACATAAATGACATTGGAGTTGATGAAACTGTGACATTAATTTTTATGCCGATGATACAGCATAATATTCCACTGCAACTTCTATAAATCAAGCCATTGCCAAATTTACTGTCTGATTTCCAAATATTACAGAAGTCCCTATCATATATTAGTGCTAAATGCAAAAAAAATTATATTCCATTGCATAACTCAGATCTAAATAATTTTTGAATTACTGCTCGGGAAAATTCACAAATTGAACGAGTTCCCTACTATAAATATCTGGGTGTCTGGCTTGATGACAAGCTCTTTTAAAACACACATCCCTGAGTTAATATAGAAGTTGAAAATCATGGTTGGATTGCTATATCGAAATAGAGCCTGTATCTTTTGATAATAAGAGAAAAATAGTCTGATTACTTTGTACCTTTCAATGTTTTTATACAGTGCCTTGCGAAAGTATTCGGCCCCCTTGAACTTTTCGACCTTTTGCCACATTTCAGGCTTCAAACATAAATATATAAAACTGTAATTTTTTGTGAAGAATCAACAACAAGTGGGACACAATCATGAAGTGGAACGAAATTTACTGGATATTTCAAACTTTTTTAACAAATAAAAAACTGAAAAATTGGGCGTGCAAAATTATTCAGCCCCCTTAAGTTAATACTTTGTAGCGCCACCTTTTGCTGCAATTACAGCTGTAAGTCGCTTGGGGTATGTCTCTATCAGTTTTGCACATCGAGAGACTGACATTTTTGCCCATTCCTCCTTGCAAAACAGCTCGAGCTCAGTGAGGTTGGATGGAGAGTGTTTGTGAACAGCAGTTTTCAGTTCTTTCCACAGATTCTCGATTGGATTCAGGTCTGGACTTTGACTTGGCCATTCTAACACCTGGATATGTTTATTTGTGAACCATTCCATTGTAGATTTTGCTTTATGTTTTGGATCAT
>JACXGI010008430.1:0-33574 GCA_016801175.1 Esox masquinongy | reverse complement strand
AAGCATGGCTTCACCAGAAGAAGATTAATGTTTTGGAATGGCCCAGCCAGAGCCCAGACCTGAATCCAATTGAACATCTGTGGGGTGATCTGAAGAGGGCTGTGCACAGGAGATGTCCTCGCAATCTGACAGATTTGGAGCGCTTTTGCAAAGAAGAGTGGGCAAATATTGCCACGTCAAGATGTGCCATGCTAATAGATTCCTACCCAAAAAGACTGAATGCTGTAATAAAATCAAAAGGTGGTTCAACAAAGTATTAGTTTAAGGGTGTGCACACTTATGCAACCAGGTTATTGTGAGTTTTTTATTTTTCCCCCTCAAAGATTTCAGTTTGTTTTTCAATTGAATTGTTCACGTTATGGGTCACATTAAAGGTGGAAAAAGTTCTGACATGATTTATCTTTGTCTCATTCTTTTACATCACAAGAACCTGGCATTTTAACAGGGGTGTGTAGACTTTATATCCACTGTAGGTCTTCCATATGAGAGACGCTGTCATTAACCACTGCGCCACGGCATTACAAATTTAAGCAGTCGCTAGATTCCATTGAGGATTGTGTTAAATAGGCTTACTAGGATCTACTAACTTCCTAGGAATAATCATAAGAATTGAGCAATTGCTAGCGAGACTGAAGATGAACTATTCCATGCCAGAAACAGTCGCAATATAACCGTATACAGTTTCAGTTAAGGCTTAAGGTATGGTACCTACATTGTTAAGCCAGCAAATGTGTTTGTCTATCCTGACCCAAAACGCATGCACACTTTGAAAATCCACCAGAAACAGTCGCAATATAACCGTTAACTGTTTTATTTCAGGCTTACCATAATGTAGATACCAACGGTTTTAGCCAGCGAAGTTTTCGTCTATACGGAATAATTCATAATGCGTACTATGCATCGCCTGCGAGGAGGTATGAACTCGAAACCTATAATACCCCAATCCGCTTCTCTAACCACGACGCTATTTAACAAGGGGTAGCCAGTTAGGGACTCACTCACTCGCTCAGTAGGAGAAATTAGCTCTTCTTAGCCGGCTCCGCTTACGCGGTCCGGCAAAAAATACATTTTGGAAGATGGCGGGGACTACACCGGAGGGACGTCGCGTACGAACAAAAACTTCAAAAGTATGGGACCACTTTCTATAATTCTACGAAAAAAGTTTGTTGCAAACGCAGAACATATTTGCAACGCAAACCTCATGGAACGGGAGCACGACTGTAATGCATAAGCATTTAAAGAGAAAACGCCTTGTAATGCAGCCGTGACGACAGAAGACGAATAGTGATCTATTTGAGCACGTTGAGTTTTGAGTTTGTGTAGTTGAGCAGCTCCGGCTAGCTAACCATTCACCACGTTAATGATAAATTAACCCATTATTGTCAAATTTGGTGAGTTCTTCTCCACAACAGAAACGCTGAGGAATTAAAATGCATTGCAACCAGCTTCATGATACTCTGGAAAGCATTTTTCCAGCGGTCGTGAAAATGGATAAGAAAAACACTGAAAACTTGCATTTATTTTTAATAAAACACTTTCATTTATTTCTGGAATTGATGTACAACCCCGTTTCCAAAAGGGTTGTGACGCAGCGTAAAATGTAAAGAAAAACAGAATGCAATGGTATGCAAATAATTTAAACCCTATATTAAAATAGAAAATAGTACAAAGACGACATATCAAATGTTGAAACTGAGAAATGTTATTGTTTCTTGAAAAATAAATATGCCCAATTTCATTTTGATGCCAGCAACAACGTTTCAAAAAAGCTGGGACAGGAACAACAAAAGACTGGAAACGATGCACGTACATTTACACACGTTTTCTTTATCCTCAGTTGACAGTTGCATTCAGTTACATTCACATCCACTCACGCATTTATTAGGCAATATAATCTGTCTAAATAAATTGTTCTAAATTAAAACTGTTTTGATCATTTTTCTATTGCCTTAATATTAACTGTTTTCGATCACTCCTCGAATGTTGAGGGAGGCGCTATTTCACAAAAACTGCGAAGTGCCTGTTAAGATCGGTTAAGATGGAAGGAGTGGTCCGGAGCACTCTATTAACGAGCGATGTTACGTGCCACTTAAGTAACGATGTTTTCGAAATCTCTGTATGCAAGGTAGAAGGCCGAAAGACAATATTGGATGGCCGTGATATTTGGGCCCTCAGGTGGCACTAAAAAAGGACACAATTCTGTAGTGGACATCACTGCATGGGCTCAGGAACACTTCTGAAAGTCCGTCGCTGCATCCACAAATGCAAGTTAAAACTTACAAGTTGCCATGCAAAGAAGCAACCATATAATAACAAGGTCCAGAAAACGCTGCCACCTTCTCTTTGCCCAAGCTCATTTAAGATGGACTGAGGCAAAGTGGAAAACTGTCCTATGGTCTGACGAACCAAAACATTAAATTATTTTCGGGACGCATGGACGCCGCGTCCTCCGGACTAAAGAGGAGAGGGACCATCCAGCTTGTAATAAGCACGCAGTTCAAAAGCCAGCATCCATGATGGTATGGGGGTGCATTAAAGAACACAAATGCCATTTAGTAATGTGTTACTGCTATTGAGTAATGCTAATGAACACTCAACAAACATTAATTATCCATTAACTATTATTCATGTAGTTTACAGTTTACAATAAGGGTCACAAATGCCTTTAATTAATGCTTTACTACTATTAAGTAATGCTAATGAAGACTCTACCAATGTTAATCATCCATTGATTACTATCCATATGGTTTACACTTTACAATAAGGGTCACAATATTGCTTTTAATTAATGGTTTACTAATATTAAGTCATGCTAATGCATAGCCCACAAACGTTGGTAATACATTTATTGCTGTTGGTTTCAAATATACCATAATGGTCATGCATACAGTATATTTGGTAAATATCGGCTCACTATTTAGTAATTGTACTGTATGTGCACAAAAGCATTTATAAGGTATAGTAGTATCTCAAAGTTGAGTACATTCGAGTTTTCCTCTGTTTTCAACCTGGTCGCAAGAGGACGATGTGATGCAGGACGATGAGCAAGTAAGTTAAATGTGCAGAGTCTGAAAAAGCCAGGTAAAACACAATCATTAATTAATATAGGTACAGATGTTTACTTCAACCAAAATAAACATGAACAATCACTTATTAAATTAATGTAGTAAATGTTAATACATTTTAACTAATACATTTACTAACATAAATACTTACATGTGTAACTGCTTTAGTTAATATTAACACAAACAAATAGATGTTTATTAAGACTTATAATTCATGTTTGTTAATATTTACTACATGGTTAACTAATGTCAATTAATGTACCCTTATATGTACCCTATACAATAGAGGCTGGCCAACTGCACCTCCATCCATTGGACACCTGATCTAATCACCATGTCAAAAAGACCACCGTATTGTAATACAGACATTTCAGGAAGAAAGATATGTCCCATGAAGTTCAAGCTAATGACATTTTCTTGCCTAACATGGCAATCGTGACTTCCCTAAAATTCACTATGATCCAATCAAATCTAAATTAAATGACAAAATCAACAAATCATTGCAGCAATTACGTGCATGTGTAACCATTTTTGATAACGTGATTACATTAAGTATAAACAGATTAGCAGTGTTATTACGTTCAAAATCAACATACGAGCTTGTTTACTGTCGGAACCCGGCTGCTAGGAGCAGTTATGAAAGCATTCATACTAAATAGAGTGGTTGTTTGCAAGGGCATTGTTGTCGGGGATGGTGGTTGGGCATTTCCGCAAACGACTTTCGGTCCAATGGAGGAATTGTGTTTTTTAGACAGGTGTTTTTCTGTCTTTGTATCCTTAACCTTAAACTTTAATCCTAACCTTAACGGCAGTACTGTGATGCATAATGCTAACCCTAAGTTAACCTCAACTGTTATGTAAATGTTTCATTGTAAAATGATTCATTTTGAATAGATTACGTTAAAGGTGCCCTATGCAGCATTTTCCATTTAAAATATCCAATAATAACCCTTACACACCATCAGTTAACATTAAAAAACAGTCTCTGACAGAATGTCTGGACTGACACTATCCCCACTGCCATGACTGCAAGTAAAATGTAGAAGGCCTGGACATTCGTAGGCGTGTACTTCCTTGAAGGTGTGTGAGATGAAGGCCAATGACAAACTTTGTTTGGGTTCATGTAGCCTACAAACGCACAAGAAACAAATATATACGGAAGCAATGCGAGCATGAGACAAAGCACTGAGTAAAACGAGGGTAAATTTTACATTTGATGGCGAGAGCTGAAGTTTGTGAACAGTGATGCATCATTCAGCTAGTTGGCTAGATAGTCAAGGAAAGCTATGTGTAACTTAACAGATTGTTGATGACGGAGAAACAATTATTACAACATAGAAAATAATTCGATGTTCTTGTTTATTTTATTTGTATGAAAGCAGATACATTTTAGGAAGATTTCTCCAAAGTCTTTGGTCGAGACAATACGCTAACATTTACTATCTAAGTTATGTGTCCGAGCAGACACTCCTTGATTCCATTTCTTGCTGGAAAATAGTGTTACAACCTGGTGTCTATGCAAAATGTTAAGAAAAACGAACATGAATTGTCGGTTGTTTGACCATACCTAATGCCTAAGTGAATATTGCTCATAAGAAGCAAATATATTGCATTTTAGCTAGATTTAGCCTTGTGCAAACTGGTCAAAAAGCTTGATTATGGTTTCTTATTTGCTAGATAGCCATCAACGTGTCTCTGAAATATGGCAATGCATATAATGCAATAGATAGCCTAGATGACTTTTTGATTGGTTTAGCTTTAGCTTTGTTTATTCTGTGTTCTGTAGTTATGGAAAGGGCCATCAACTTTAACCCCATTTGAAACGAAAGTCTGTGTTCATTGCTCCAGCATCGACTGTTGGAGGTAACACTGCTTCAGACCAGACAGTATGCTCATAGTTAGTAATGATAGTGTCAGATCCTAATGGAGTTGTAGAACCGATATTCAACTCACTGCCGACAGTTGGTGTTTAAGTTGCATAGTGTACCTTTAAGGACCAATATAATAGTGAAATGTTAAGCAGCAATGTATTAGCGAGTCATTATGAAACAATAGCACTGGGTATATATTGATAGTGAATGGAATTGGATCGATTTATGTTCATACTGAACATAATCACAGTTTACAAAATAGTTCTAAAGGAACGCAATTCTTGAGAGGTACGGTAGGACAAAATGCATGTAGAGGATCCAGTAACTAACATTGTGGTGACCAGTGGCGTCGTTAGGTCTGGGCGTCCGGAGCTATAGCCCCGGCTCTTTTATGAATAGCCCTGGATCTCAAATTGACCAAAAAAATAATAATATAAAAATAGCCCCTGATCTATTCATCTATAATTCCGATCGCGCATTATGACCATATAGACGTGTAGGCCGCTAGCGTGTACATCGAAATTTTCCGCATGTACATTCTAAACCCTGTACTTTCTGTCCCGGGCGGGGCGGGGTGGTGGGCTAAGCCCCGAATGTATTGTGATCCTAGCGACGCCTCTGGTGGTGACATAACAGAGTGATTAGCCATTTCAGAATAAGGAGATGAACTGAACATTGTAGACATATTGGAACTGGAATGATAGTGCACATTGATCACCACATGGGCTTCTGTGAATGGCATGCCCTCGAGCCAGCTGCTATGCTGAATGAAAAGGCTTATGTTTGATGCTAGCAAAGGAGAACAGGACAGAGGAATAAACAGGAAGAGAAAGAGAGCAGGCAGGCATGCAGCAAGAGAGGAGGTATACTGTATTTCCAGGCCTACACATTTTAAATGGGATTAACTAACCCCAGGCACCACATTTATTTCGGGGCTTGCATACTTTACAAAACTCTGTATTTCTGTCCTTGTAACCTTCACAGCACAGTGTGGCCTCCAGGAAAAGTCATGTTCTCTAACTGCTTGTAGCTCATTGCCATGACAACCGGATGCATCTTTGCTGAAAATGACATACGTATTATACGTACGTATTATTCAAATGGAACAAAAATGATCATGCACCACATGCTGAACCAATCAAATTTCAAATGAAAGACACAATGTATAAGGCAGGTTACAATGCTATCCCTTTGTCATAATACCGTCTTCTTTATCATACCATCTTTTTCATAGTTTTCTCTTTGTGTAAAGAGAGAAGGGGTCAAAAGTGCAATACTTTACACCCCCATCTCAACACCTAGGCATGAAGACGCTCTGGTGTTTTCTGTAACAATTACGCTTATGGCTCTATAAAACCTGAGGTATTCCACAAGTCCCAGCTTGCCGAAAACACTAACTGAACTAATCACAGAGATGTTTATGGTCCTGCCGTGCTTCTGAAAACTATTGGGGAGAAATACAGTGCCTGCCACTAATATTGGAAACCTTGGTAAATATGAATATGAGCTGTGATTTATTTTTAATTGTTTATCCTCTTAATATTTCATACAAATCTTTAAGTCAAGAAAAATAATTGAAAGAAAATATGTCTTCTTATCATAAAACATGTTTTTGCCGGACCGCGTAAGCAGAGCCGGCCTAGAAGAGCGAATGTCTCTTACTGACTGACTGAGTGAGTGCCTGACTGACTGACTACCCCTTAAATAGCGTAGTGGTTAGAGACGCAGACAATGGCACAACGGGTCCCGCGTTTGACTCCCGTCTTAGTCAAAACACATTATGTCGGAGGATTTGTTCAGGACTTTGCTGGCTACAACCTTCTGTAGCTACGTTATAGGGAGCCTAAAATAAAACAGTTCTGGTGGATATTAGGATTTGTTCCGGATAGACAAACACTTCGCTGGCTACACAATTCTACCGTTTTTTCACTTGACGAAAAAGTCAGTTATCGTCACCTATATCGATAGATACTGTATCAATGTCATTCACAAATGGCTAATTAGCTGTTAAAACGGCCAGTGGCAAAAGAGGATATGTTCTGGATAGACAAAACCTTTGCTGGCTACAACCTTCACTAACTATGTTATAGGAAGCCTAAAATAAAACAGTTTACTGTTATATTGCAACTATTTCTGGCGGATTTTTGAATTATGTATTAGGATTTGTTCAGGATAGACATACCTTCGCTGGCTACACGATTTTCTTGTCTTTTCACTTGACAAAAAAATCAGTTATCTTCACCTATATTGATAGTTATTGTATCAATGTCATTCATGAATGGCAAATAAGCTGTTAAAATGGCCAGTGGCAAAAGAGGATTTGTTCAGGATAGACAAAAACGTTGCTGGCTACAACCTTCAGTAGCTACGTTATAGGAAGCCTAAAATAAAACTGTTTACTGTTATAATGCAACTATTTCTGGTGGATTTTCGAATTATGTATTTGGATTTGTTCAGGATTGACAAAAACTTCGCTGGCTACACAATTCTCTCATCTTTTCACTTGGCGAAAAAGTCAGTTATTGTCACCTATATTAAATAGTTATTGTATCAATGTCATTCACAAATGGCTAATAAGCTGTTAAAACGGCCAGTGGCAAAAGCCATACAGTTCATAGATGCTATTTGTAGTGGAGGTATACTTAATAAGAAACGTTACTTAGTTTAACACAATGCCTAATGGTTTCTAGTGAAATATTACTGGCTAAAAAGCTTTTAAAATGGCCAGTGGCAAAAGTCATACAGTTCACAGATGTTATTTGTGGTGGAGGTTAACTTAATATGTAACGTTAGTCAGTTTAGCACAGTGCTTAATGGTGTCTAACAACATATTCAAACTCAGCGTGATGTTAATGCGTGACAAAATGATTTAATGTTGAAATGCTATACTGATGTATACCTGTGTGGCTAAAGTTAAAGACACAGCCTCTTACGTGCGAGACCCGTGTTCGAATCCTAGGTGGGCCACAACGATCATTGCCTTTCATTGCGGGCTGGCTGAACTAGGCTTGCCTGGTTTCTCGTTATCAAATACAGTGGATACAAAAAGTCTACACAGCCCTGTTAAAATACCAGGTTCTTGTGATGGAAAAGAATGAGACAAAGATAAATCATGTCAGAACTTTTTCCACCTTTAATGTGACCTATAACGTGAACAATTCAATTGAAAAATAAACTGAAATCTTTGAGGGGGAAAAATAAAAAACTCACAATAACCTGGTTGCAAAAGTGTGCACACCCTTAAACTAATACTTTGTTGAAGCACCTTTTGATTTTATTACAGCCCTCAGTCTTTTTGGGTAGGAGTCTATTAGCATGGCACATCTTGACGTGGCAATATTTGCCCATTCTTCTTTGCAAAAGCACTCCAAATCTGTCAGATTGCGAGGACATCTCCTGTGCACAGCCCTCTTCAGATCACCCCACAGATGTTCAATTGGATTCAGGTCTGGGCTCTGGCTGGGCCATTCCAAAAAATTAATCTTCTTCTGGTGAAGCCATGCTTTTGTGGATTTGGATGTGTGCTTTGGGTCGTTGTCGTGCTGAAAGGTGAACTTCCTCTTCATCTTCAGCTTTCTAACGGCCGCCTGAAGGTTTTGTGCCAAAATTGCCTGGTATTTGTAACTGTTCATAATTCCCTCCACCCTGACTAAGGCCCCGGTTCCAGCTGAAGAAAAACAGCCCCAAAGCATGATGCTGCCACCACCATGCTTCACTGTGGGTATGGTGTTCTTTGGGTGATGTGCAGTGTTGTTTTTGCGCCAAACATACCTTTTGGAATTATTGCCAAAAAGTTCAACCTTGGTTTCATCAGACCATAACACATTTTCCCACGTGCTTTTGGGATTGTTTTTGCATACTTCAGCCAGGCTTGGATGTTTTTCTTTGTAAGAAAAGGCTTCCGTCTTGCCACCCTACCCATAAGCCCATTCATATGAAGACTATGGGAGATTGTTGTCACATGTAGCACACAGCCAGTACTTGCCAGAAATTCCTGCAGTTCCTTTAATGTTGCTGTAGGCCTCTTGGAAGCCTCCCTGACCAGTTTTCTTGTCGTCTTTTCATCAATTTTGGAGGGACGTCCAGTTCTTGGTAATGTCTCTGTTGTGACATATTTTCTCCACTTGATGATGACTGTCTTCACTGTGTTCCATGGTATATTTAATTCTTTCGGAAATTCTTTTGTACCCTTCTCCTGATTGATATCTTAATAATATAATATAAAATATAAAAATATAATATAAAAATAGCCCCTGATCTATTCATCTATAATTCCGATCGCACATTATGACAATGTAGACGTGTAGACCGCTAGCGTGTACATCGAGATTTTCCGCATGTACATTCAAAACCCTGTATTTTCTGTACCAGGCGGGGCGGGGGTGGGCGGGCTAAGCCCCGAATGTATTGTGATCCTAGCGACGCCTCTGGATGTACCTGAAAACACTGAAAAGGTGAAATCTGTAATCGCTGCAATTTGACAGTGTATTTTTATAAATTTTATTCTACCAAGCTGCTCGCAGTTCACCACTGTATGAGAATTAGAGCAGAGCAATGTCTTGCAAACGACATTCCGAATATCATTCATTCAGGGGGAGCACCTAGGCTATTATTAGGGAATGATGTTAAGAAAGTATTGTGAAATGATAAGAAAATGAAGCTGACAAGCAAGAGAGACTGGTGTACAGGGAGGAAGAAATCTGTTTTTATTACCATTTGCAATTAATTAAAAAAAACATTTCTGCAGCATTTAATACATCCAGCCTATTGTGTCTTTGATATCGGCATGCATCCTTCCCCCCATCTGCTGGGGAAAAAAATAAGGTTGAACAATGTATCCTTTCCTCTCAATGGAGTTTGCCACCAACCCACCAGCCCCAGATCAGGTAGAAATAAGGACAACTTGTGTGCACTAGCAATTGTGGACTATGGTGAGTACTCATAAAAAATGTGCTGTGTTTGTTTGCAAAGGCAGCTAACCAAACATTGTTCCGTAACCCAGCGGATTACAATTTGCGTAATATGTGGCTACTATTAAGTTTTAACAAAGAAATGAAGCAGCACTCAAATTTTGTGGGTGTTTGTGGGCTGGTCAGATGTGATCAGAAAGAAGTTGCACTTTCATTACAATATGGGGGAATAGTAGGCTACGCGTGCTCCACCGGACTGGTGCTGGTGGCCTATCCAGTGAGACAAAATGAGAACAAGCAAAGCAATAAGAATACAGGCAGTCTTTAATTGAGATCTAGCAATTCACTTTCTCACTGCCTACAAGGTATTCATCAGCAATACCTTGTACGCAGTTAGAAAGTGCATCGCTAAAGCAACAATCAACAAGCATTGCATATGATGACTGATGTATGCGAGCTAAATTCATACGAATATTTTCTCTTTATGTTTTTAGAGTGCACTATCACTGCCTTTCTTCGTTTACAGTGATGTACATCTAGTTTGCCAGACTGAACCCTCACAGTAGAGATCTGCTGGCATACAGCTTTCCAAAAGTACTACAGCATCACATTAGAAGTTGAGGAATGTACTGTAAAAAGGTAGCCAATATAGCTGGCCCATTAATCCAACCAGATCATTTTCTAACTAATTATCTAGATAATATGTAAGTAGCTGTGACATAGGTACTGATTCAGCATCCATGCTTATTTACACATGAAGAATGTGCTCTGTTTTCTAATGTTTGGTTTTATGTATAGTGAGTAATGCTATCTTTGAACACAAAAAATGCTCTTTTGTTTTTTCAAAATAGTTTCTACATGAAATCTATGAGTACTGGAGTTCCTACCAACGTAGACAACCCAATGACTATTCGTTCCACCACCAATCCTCAAATCAACAACCCTGAAACCTGTGACCAGTTCAAAAGATGCCAGCTTAAATTTGATGATGTAGACTCCAGTGACATGCATTTATTAGACGATTCAACATATAATCCTGGTGACTGCTATGGCGGTTTGCAAAACATCCAGAGACGAATTCACAAAGTAAATTGTGTCTTCAAATTGTGTCTATGAATTTCAGGTTTGGAATGCAGCACAGGTCAAAGACATCAAGTGCAATGCATTTTGTGCACATGCAGCCAGCAATAATGCACATGAAGCCAGCAATAGTCTAACAATGGAAGAAGGAACAGGTCATGCATCAAAGTCTGAGCCAACAAGAAAAGGTTATCCTGAGGGGCCATGCGAGCAGACTCACCAGGTATGTTTGATCATTCCAAACCATTTGGGAATAAAGTGGAGAAATACGTTGTGTTTACTGTACAACAGAATGGAGCATTATCAATAATTTACTTTATCAGTTTATTTTTTAATCTTGATCTTCAAATATGCAAAAAATAAAGTCAGGTGTCTGTGTAAAGTTTGGCAGCTACTCTATGATGCACCATGGCACCAATAGGCTTATTGATATTCAGCTAGTAGAAGTTAATAAGGACAGTTTGTAAACTGTATAAACATTAGGGGTGTAACGGTACGCAGTCATGGTCATCGTTCGGGACGTACCGAATTTTTTAAGTCACGGTTCAGTACGATGTCAGTACAGTGGAAAAAGGCATGCAAAACATAAAATGTATTTAATTTATTACATAGTTATAAACTTTGCTCATCGCCACTATAGTTAAAGCATGCAGGTAGGATTTTTTCAGTAAAAAAAACAATTACAGCATTTTGCAATTACTCACCGGTCTGAAAGCGGTTCCGCACCAAAGCCCGATTGAGAATGAAGTTCAGAATAATAATATGAAAAATAGAATTACCTGTTCCAAAAAAAGTGCTAACTCGGAGTTCGACATTACTCTCAGCCTTGCAAACGTTAGTTAGGCTAACTGGGGATGTCCATGTGCTTTTTGGCGTTTCGCTTGATTTGCTCATCCTTAGCCACTTGTGGGTGTGTACACTTTGTGTTTTTCAATGCCGGGAGTTCATGTTTACTAGCTCCTGTAGCTAGCTAGCTAGTACTGCTACATAGTAGTAGTATGATGTCAATCCACACAGGTAGGATACCCGATCATTAGGTTAATGAAAATTGGAATTGCTCTGTAGGAGATATAGCCACTGCTATACCTACAACTAGTGTCATAGGTGCTGGCTATGTAGCTAATGTTTGTGTATTTGATGACGACGTAGCTTCATAATACCAAATGAAATGTCTTCCCACTTATTTGTAGTATTCCCAACCAATGATACGAATGATTAAATTTTTGTCCATTTTGCTATAGAAAGATTGTACGGTCGGACTTGTTGTATAGGGAACAAGCAGGAAAGTGTACTAGACATGCCTTTTCTGATTGGCTGTTGCCCACCGCCGGCAAGCAAATTTAAATGTTCTAGGCTACTTCAGTAGCTATGTTACGGCTCCAAGATCCGTCTCCGGGGGGGGAAACTCATTTAGAATGTTAGTTTTGCACACAAAAAAGTAACATGTGTGGTTAAAACTAGACTATATTAATTCGGATCACAACACGTAGCGAACCAAACGTCCTGGACCGAACGGTACGGTACGGATACGTTACACCCCTAATAAACATACAATGCCGCAGTATGGGAATCTTGAGTACTATACCACAGACATCATTTAATGTGATGTACTCTGAATTCTGTATTTTGTTTTACAGAGTAATGAAGTAGGTGGAAGCTATTGCATAGGAAAGAAAAGGTAATAAAAGAAGCCCATCTCAAGGAAAGTTGTTTGACACTGGATTGCATTGTCTCAGACCATCACTCAGTGTCATATCCAGGATTTGGGGTGACATGGGGTGGCAAAGGGGTTGCAAGGGCAAATAAGGGGTGGCACCATCTAATTTATGAAAAACACTAAGTTCCATTTGCAGAATATCTTGGATAAAACTTTGTAACAACATGAATGGCCAAATAATAATATTACCGTACTGGCTTCATGTTAGCTCTATAGTTTATAATACTTGTGAGATTTGTCAGAATACCTAGAATGCAAATTATTCCAAAAATAATAACTCGACATTAGCTAAATATGATTCATTAATCCTACATGAAATATCATAGGAGGTGATTTAAAATTTGCATGAGACATAAAATATAAAATGTACCTACTTTCATTTTAATTCAAACAATCACAATTCAACAGACAAATTAATTCATACATATAAATGTATTTTTTTATATTTCATAATTTGGATGGCCTACTATTGGTAAAAACGTGTGAAACGGACTTGCATAATGTTAAGTGCCCACAGGTGCATGAGGGTGATTGGACGCCAGTTTTCCCACCTGTCGTTGCTGTTCCAGTCAGGGCCAATCAGATTTCGTCAGCTGATTCTTAAGAGCTATCATTTTGTTTCTCTCTAGTGTCTTTTTGTTTCTTTGCTCTGTCTACTACAAATTGCCCATTTGTCTCTGTTTTTATGCGTCCAGAGAGTTGGGAGCAGCAGGGGAAATAATGTTAGGTGAGATGCCCATGTGTATACATACCTGCACGTAGTATATACCTTTGTACAGTCACACCAGACTAATAGCTTAGGGGCGGTTGTTATACTCCCTTGTATTAGTCAGGTTTTAAAGAGGTTAGGTGGTGTAGTTAGGTAGGGCCACTAATATATCTAAGTTAGGGAAGAGTGTTTTTGTTTAAAGGTGGACTAGGTAAAGGATGTTATTTTTCTTTACACTGGTAGGCGGCAACGCCCAGGTTTTTCCACTGCTGCATGTTTTTCTGTGGCGGTTGTTCCTAAGGTGGTTGACCAACATAATGTTTATTTTTGTGACAATGGACTTTTCATGCGTAAATGGAGTCCGCATCCAGAATGTGATTTGTTTGCCATTTATCAGATCGTTGTTCCTACTACACTCCGCCAGCATATTCTAACCCTGGCTCATGATCAGGTGTGGTCCGGTCATCTGAGGATCACAAAAACGTATAATAGAGTACTTAGGCACTTCTTTTGGCCAGGTTTGAAAACAGATGTTGCTCGTTTTTGTCAAACATGTCACATTTGTCATTACAGGTAAACCTAATCAAGTGATTCCTCTGGCTCCTCTTTGTCCTATACCAGTAGTGGGGGAGCCATTTAAACAGGTACTTGTTCAAGTCCAAAACTGGTAATCAGTTCTTGATCAACAATAATTCCTCTATGCAAAATTACTTCCCAGTCTGTTGTGAAGGTTCTGATTAAGTTTTTTTCTACCTTTGGTCCTCCTAAAATTGTTCAGACGGATGAAGGCACAAGCTTCCTCTCGAAGCTCTTTAAGCAGGTGTTAGCGTCCCTAGCTGAGGAGCACAGGGTTTCTAGTGCGTATCATCATGAGTCACAAGGCGCACTGGAACGCTGGCATCAGACTCTAAAATCACTGTTGTGCAAGTTTTGCTTTGAGTGAGGGAAAGAGTGGGATGAGGGTGTTCTGCTTGCCTTGTTTGCAATCCGTGAGACAGCGCAAGAATCTCTGGGTTTTAGCCCAGCGCACCTGGTGTTTGGGCACACTGTTCGTGGTCCCCTTAAGGTATAAAAGGACCAGTTTTTAAACCATGAAACTCCAACGCCTGTGAATGTACGACGACTATGTCAGTCGTTTTCATGAGCGGTTGCACCAGGCGTGCGCACTAGCAAAGAATTCACTCTTGTCCTCGCAGAAAAGTATGAAGGGTCGTTATGATAAACACGCTGTTGTCTGTTCATTTCAACCAGTTGGCCACGTTCTGGTCTTGTTGCCTATTGCTGACTCAGCTCTGTCTGCTCACTTTTCTGGTCCGTACCCTGTTGAGAAAAAGTTTAGTGACACAAATAAATGTCATCCCAACTCCTCATCGAAGACGCAAGTTTAGAACTTGCCATGTTAACATGTTAAAACTAGGGGGGAGAACAAATAGTTAAATTGTCGACATTTCGACAAGGATGGCATTTATCGACAAGTTAATCTAATTTTCAAAAGTTAGAAAAATCTGTACTACTGATTGACTCACTTGGAGACAGAAATGACGGGTTATTTCTTATAGACTAAACAAATCTGGCTAATGGCCAAGCACAGGAAATTATCACTGCTAGTGAAAGCATACCTGTGCATCCTGGCAACTGAAAGGGTTTTCTCAGCTACAGGCCTGATAGTCAACTCCGTGGACATGCAAATTTTTCTAATCAAGAATAAATTATCATAATAATATGGATATTTCAATATGATTCTTTACATCTTTGTTAAGATCTTGCATTTATGGATGCGCTAGCCAGATTTTGTTTGATTTTTGTTCATTAATTTTATAATTTTTTTCCTATTAAGCTTCCTTCCAAGGATATTTTTTATTCAGTGGAACTTGAACGCATTGGTAGGTTTGTTTGATTTAAATTAATGCAGACTGTAACATAACTCTGTTAGTCTATATATTAAGTGTAGTTTCGTTTAGAAAGTATAGTTTTAAGGGACTGTATATAAAAAATAGCTTTCTAGATGGTCTAATACATTTTGTATTTTGTTGTTATGTCCAGAAAACATTGACACAAACACGTTAGCTAATGTAGGCAATTCATAGATATCTCTGCGCTAATTCATGGGAGACAATGCAAATTTTTTGACGACGCTTATAGTTCAATTGCAAATGTAATTAATGGAAAAACTTGTAACAATTATTTGAAATAAAACACTTGTAATAATATACTAACGACTTGTCAGGCCTATGCATTAGGTTATTTGCTGCTGTTATGGCACTTCTTAATCTGAGTGTCTCCCAAGTAGTAGTATATCTAGCCCAATTGTTTGTACTAAAACGTTATAGAAGTTAACTACATTTTTAAATAAAACGTTGAATTTATCGCATAGCATACTATAATGTAGTACCTCTCTTTTTGGCACGAGTGGGTGGGGTCGACTATTTGACGACAAAAGCTGAGGAATTATCGATAGTGAAAATATTTGTCATGCACATCCCTAGTTAAAACATTACCCAAGGGTTGACCATTCAGAAGGATCTCCGGTTGTGGCAGCCGCTTTGGTTAATAATACTGTTGTTCAGGATGAGGTTGGACTGGTCTTGCGCAATACTGCTCAGCAGTGTGCGAGATTGCTCAATTCAGAGATGATACATTTGTTGCCGTCACGGCTGGAGTATTTACACACGAGCCAACGTCGTGACATTGTGGGATTAGTTAATGATCATGCCTGTATTTAGCAATGTGCCAACTCGAACTAATGTGTTGGAACATGACGTGTGGGTGATGCCGTTCCCACGCGCCAACATACATATCGGGTAAACGCCACGAAAAGGAAACAGGAGACAAAAGAGGTGTCCTATTTGTTACAGAATGATCTGGCAGGTCTAAGTTCCAGTCTTTGGAGTTCACCTAGCATTCTTGTTCCAAAACCCGACGGTACAGTTAGATTATGTACAGATTACAGAAGGGTGAATGCGGAGACTGTACCAGATTCTTTTCCGTTATCAAGGCTGGATGACTGTATTGACAAGGTCGGCTCGGCCACCTATGTCAGCAAACTTGACCTTCTTAAGGGTTACTGGCTAGTGCTTCTGAAATCTCTGCTTTTGTTACACCAGACATTTTCTTGCAATATTCGGTTATGCTGTTTGGGATGCGCAATGCTCCCGCTAAATTCCAACGATTAGTTAATACTGTTTTATCTGATGTTCCAAATTGTGAAGCTTACTTGGATGATGTGGTTGTGCATTCCCCTGACTGGGAAACTCACATGTCAACTTTGACCACTGTGTTGGACCGTTTAGCCAGGGCTTCACTCACCCTGAATCTGGCTAAATGCGAGTTTGGTAAGGCCATGGTTACTTCCCTTGGGAAGGAGGTGGGGCACGGTCAGGTGCACTCCCATGAATTTAAAGTGGCCGCCATTGTTTCCTTTACGGCCCCCACATCGCAGTGGGAGTTGAAGCGTTTTCTAGGCATGGCTGGATATTATAGGAGTTTCTGTAGGAACTTCTCAGTTGTTGCTGCTCCTCTTACTAGTCGCCTTAACCCCTCTACTGCATTCCTGTGGTCTGCTGTATGTCAGAATCCATTGGCAGTGGTTAAGGCTCTTTTGTGTAGTACACCTGTTCTTGCTGCTCCTGATTTCCGGCGTCCTTTCAAGTTGCAGGTGGATGCCAGTGCTCGAGGAGCTGTTGCAGTCCTGATGCAGGAGGACGATAATAGTGTTGCCCATCCAGTTTGCTATTTCTTAAGGAAATTTAATAAATATCAGGTCAACTACTCCACCATCGAGCAGGAGGCCATAGCCTTGTTGTGGGCTTTGCAGTTTTTTTAGGTGTATGTCGGTGTCAGTGTGCTACCGGTGGTTGTGTACACAGACCATAACCCATTAGTATTTTTCAAACACATGTACAACCAAAACCAACGCCTTATGCGTTGGGATTTTTTTGTCCAGGGTTATAATTTGGAGATTAGGCACATTAATGGCTCAGAAAACATCTAGGCTGATGTCCTTTCTTGTGTCTAGGCTCTGCATAGGTAGTGTATGTCTGTTTTATTTGAAATTATTCTGGATATTTCACATTGTGGGATGTTGGAAATTGTGATGTATATTTATAGTATTTGGTTGTACACCCTAGGGTGTCCATTTGGTGGTGGGGGTGTTACGTGCCCTGGCTGTTCTGCCTGTGTCTGTGTTAACTGCCTACATGTGCATGAGGGTGATTGGATGCTGGTTTTCCCACCTGTCGTTGCTGTTCCAGTCTGGGCCAATCAGATGTCGTCAGCTGATTCTTAAGAGCTGTCATTTTGTTTGTCTCGACAGTGTTTTGTTTTTTTGCTCTGTCTACTACAAATAGCCCAATTGTCTCTGTTTTTATGCGTCTACAGAGTTGGGTGTAGCAGGGGAAATAGTGTTAGGTGAAATGCCCATGAGTATACATACCTGCACGTACTGTAGTATATACCTTTGTACAGTCACACCAGACTAATAGCTTAGGGGCGGTTGTTATACTCCCTTGTATTAGTCAGGTTTTAGAGGTTAGGTAGTGTAGGGAAGAGAGTTTTTGTTTAAAAGGTAGACTAGGTTAGGGGTGTTATTTTTCTTTACACTGCCCAGATGTTCCCCTGCTGTATGTTTTTATTGTATACAGTGAATTTTTCCTTCAATGATTAAATTCAATGATTGCACTGTAGTTCCAAGGTTGTGGTTGTGATTTTGTGGTTTGTATTCATCTTGGCATTAGTGTTGGGGTATTGGTGTTACGTCCTTGCATTCCCCTAGGCTTATCGGTTGGGGTGCGTAACACATAACTACAAAAGACACAGTAAGTAACTAAAGACTGGCCAAGATACATTTACCTATTAAAACTAGCAGGTACTCACTTTAAATTAGCTCATTATTATTCAATACTTAATAAGTTCAACAGCAAGCTCACCCATTATCTGGAAAAAAAGGAAAAGCTTGCTTTACAAAAATAACAGTCAGAAAATGACCATAAAGTCTAAGCAGTTCAAAAAGAAGCACTCACAAGTCATATTAACCTATTAAACATACTATTCAACCTGCAGCTTACTAGGCCCCTGACAATTAAATGGCTTTCATGTACAGCAAATTGAGCACCAAAATAAAATAAAACAGAAAGAAAATAAATGCTGTAAAATATCCTCCCCAGAAACACACAAATGTGCTCCCATCTTCCGCGATATTTTAACAAAGAAACACATTTTTTCTGCTTTTCTCTTAATTTGCGCATTCTATGGCACGCACAACAGAGGAAACAACAACACAACAATTACATGATCCTCAAATATATCATAGCAAAATTGATTAATCAGAATGTGTTTTCATGTGAAATAAATAGCCTGATTTATCAGATTAGCAATGATTGTTGTGGCATGTAGGATAGCTAGCTAGTAATTTTGGCGTGCAGTTGCTAGTAGCTAGTCTAGTCACAAATGTTCATAATTTTAATACAGAATTTATATTACGCAATGAACTGTCTGTTTACACTGAGAATAATAACTACAAAGATAGCTGCTAGATGACAACAGTGTACATAGCTAGCTCGCATCCACACAGTAATGTTCACCCTCTACACACCACCATACCAATATTTCACTGCAGCTAACGGAAATCACATTAACTAGACTGTGAAAAACATATAAATTGTGTTTTAGATCAGAAAAATACATGCTTGGAAACACAACAATGTTTTTATAATATTATTGAGAAACCGACAAAGCTTGTCCTAAAAATATTCAAGCATTAAGTTATGTGAAATGTTGAGCCATGTCTGGCCTTGTTCAGGCCAAACAAGAAACCATGCAAGCCTAGTTCAGCCGGCCCGCAATAAAAAGACAATCGTAGTTGTCCTCCCTGGAGTCGAACCCGGGTCTCCCACGTGAGAAGCTGTGTCTTTAACCACTACACCACAGAATATTTAGCTACACTCCATTAAGCATTGTGTTAAACTGAGTTATGTTTCTTGTTCCGTTTACCTCCACCACAAATAGCATCTATGAAATGTATGACTTTTGCCACTGGCTGTTTTAAAAGCTTATTAGCCAGTAATATGTTGCTAGACACCATTAAGCATTGTGTTTAGGGATGGGACGATAGACGATTTTAGTACTAATCGCGATGGAAAATACTCACGATTACGAAATCGTGGAGAAATTCCATAATCGGGATAATCGTAAATCGAGATAATCCTCACATGAGTGACTTGAAAAAGCTCTGCCAGTTATATTTTAGGTTAATTGTTAACGCTTTCCTACGGAATGTGACATGAAGACAAATAACAAATAACATTGATTATATGCATGATCTGCACAATACATGTTGCGCACAACATAACTGGGAGCTGTTATAATGAATTATAAAGTTATTATGAAGAATCGACACATCGAATAGGCCTATCCTTAGCTAATAAGGCACATAACATGCGCATGGAAGTGCATGCACCCACAGGTCAGTACCGGTAAGAATTGAAATGTATTTTTACCCCTGATCCTCAGATAAGTGACTTGAAAAATCTCTTGCCAGTCACCGAAGTGTTACTGACTACTTGTTTTATTTAACTGGTGAAGCGCATATCTCACTATTTGTTTTTAGATTAGATGAGATTCAACTTTATTGTCATTGAACAAGTACAAGTACAGTACCACGAAATGCAGTTAGCATCTAACCAGAAGTGCAAACAGAAGTGCAAATAGATACATTGCACATCTGTATGTCACATCTGTATGCTACAGATGTGACATACAGATGTGCAATGTATAGATGTGCAATGAAGGGAAATGCAGTACAAATGGCAATTCTAAATGGCATTAAACATCATCTGCAATGTACTGCCAATGAAGCTGGCAACCATATACATTGAGATTTACATGTTATAGTATTAGTTAATTATTAAAAACCTTCTTTGATATTATTTTATTGTAATGGATTTTTAGATGCCCAAGAACAATATTTATGTAATGGAAGAATATCCAATCAGCCTTTTTGAGCTAGAAAACAGAGTTGTTATTGGGATTGTTAGTAATCGGGGTAAAATCGTAAATCGGGATAATTTTGGCCAGGATAATCGTGGCATGAAATTCTCATATCGTCTCACCCGTAATTGCGTTAAAGTGAGTAACGTTTCTTATTAAGTTTACCTCCACCACAAATAACATCTATGAACTGTATGGCTTTTGCCACTGGCCGTTTTAACAGCTTATTAGCTATTCGTGATTGACATTGATAATTTAACTATCAATATAGGTGATGATAACTGATCTTTTCGTCAAGTGAAAAGACGAGAGAATCGTATAACCAGCAAAATTGTTTTCTATCCTGAACAAATCCTAATACATAATTCAAAATCCACCAGAAATAGTCGCAATATAACAGTAAACAGTTTTATTTTAGACTTCCTATAACGTAGCCTAGCTACTGAAGGTTGTAGCCAGCAAAGTTCTTGTCTATCCTGAACAAACCCTCTTTTGCCACTGGCCATTTTAACAGCTAATTAGCCATTTGTTGATACAGTATCTATCAATTGATACATTGATAGAGTATCTATCAATATAGGTGACGATAACTGACTTTTTCGTCAAGTGAAAAGACGAGAGAATCGTGTAGCCAGCGAAGTGTTTGTCTATCCTGAACAAATCCTAATATCCACCAGAAATGTTATATTTTAGGCTCCCTATAACGTAGCTACAGAAGGTTGTAGCCAGCGAAGTTTAGGCCTGTCCTGAACAGATCCTAAAGCATAATGTGTTTTGACTGTGACGGGAGTCGAACATGGGGCCTGTTGTTCCGTGGTCCGCGTCTCTAACCACTAGGCTGTTTAACAAGGGTCAGTCAGTCAGTAAGTAAGTATGAAACATTCGCTCTTCTAGGCCGGCTCCGCTTATGTGGTCCAGCAAAAACACATTCACATGAATATGAAACATATTAAAATACATATGAATATCTAGAGAATGGAAATCATCCTACTTTTCCTAGATCAGATTCACCACTAACCACTCACCTGCGTCCTACAAACAAGTCTGAAGAACGAGGAACGGACTCACTTCGTTCAACTGACTACATGTCCATGCATGGATGCATTAAGTTTACCTCCACCACAAATAGCATCTATGAAATGAATGACTTTTGCCACTGGACTTTTTAATAGCTTATTAGCCAGTAATATGTCGATAGACACCATTAAGCATTGTGTTAAAGTAAGTAACGTTTCTTATTAAGTTTACCTCCACCACAAATAGCATCTATGAACTGTATGGCTTTTGTCACTAGCCGTTTAACAGCTTATTAGCCATTCGTGAATGACATTGATACAAGATCTATCAATATAGGTGACGATAACTGACTTTTTCGTCAAGTGAAAAGACGAGAGAATTGTGTAGCCAGCAAAGTGTTTGTCAATCCTGAACAAATCCTAAAGCATATTCAGTTTTGGACTCACTTCATTCAACTGACTACATGTTCATGCATGAACGGGCTGTTTTGAGCATAGTAGTTTATTATTAAGTTAAGACATTTTAATGAACAACAATGTGAGCTACAACTTTATTATTTTTATTATTACTATTTTCAGGTCAACGTTGGGGTGACAACTGGAGTGGCAAGGCTGATGCCACCCATGTGGCCACATCCCTGGTACTGAGACTCCCTTGATCATCTAAATTGGAACAACCATCTCAGTAACTGGTGCATGAAAATCCAATTACTAACAGATTGCATTAGTTTAGAAAATGTTTACAGTGTACTGTAGATCTTTCTGTAGAAAAATCAACCAGTCAGGCATGTACAGGCGAAACACAAATATTAAAGTTCTACCTTGCTCTTTTACTGTTGATGGCCTTTAACATACAGTATTATAAAGACAATGTGTAATAAAAATGAAAAAAATAAAACTATATAAAACTAAATGCAAATATTAGTGTTTCTTCTTTTTATTGCTAAAAACAGTTTGCAAACGGTGGCTGATCAGCCCAGCACTTTCAGCAAAAGGATTTCAGTGTAGAAATAACCCGTCACAATATAACATGGCCAGGCCGTCAAACTTTAAGCATTTAAGGATTACCAATCTTTATAGTCTGTCTTCACTTTTCAAGACTTGCAGCACAAAGCCCTGGGTGGAAAGTGTACAAGCCCAGCATGCACCACTTTCCAGAGAGATTTTTTCACCTACAGTAGCTTTGAGCAAAGACAGGACTGACGATAGACCAGAATCATCCAGTCACAGCTCCCCAAACCAAAAATCCCTGACACCATTAGCACAGCCTGCTAATCCTGGTGTGTATTAATTCCACAAACAAAACATTTTATTTGCAAAATGAAAGTGCTTCTCTGTATACTAGTACAACACAGTTAGCTCGTTACAGCCCTAGAACACATACAGTACTAGGGCTGTAATGCTACACAAATAGGTAACCCTACCTTACAGAACAGTACAGCTGGGTTTTCGTGGTTCACAGGGTAACCTGAATTAATATATTTGAAAACATTTTCAAAATAAATAGCTAGCTACGCTCTGTTATATGGCTTTTAAAACCTAGCTGCACATTTAAAGCTCTTTTATGCTCTTCTTTTAAAATGGGAGCCTTTGCGCACGTCGTAATCGAAATTATAATAATTGTTGGAGCTTTTCCAACTTCAGTTTTGTGAGACGAACTTGAGAAGGAAAAGCTACAATGGCGAGTGGTGGTAGGCAATTGATAAACCAACACTGTAGAGACTTCCAGCCTAATTCTGCAGTCTAGCAGTATCTTGGCATTCCAGTAAACTAAAACAGTGATTGACAGAGTGTTGTTGATAAAACATGTTGCAACTGCTTGATTAAAGTAAATTACACGGCAGCTAACACTACAAAAATGTTTACACTAGTGATGCACAGGTCGCAAATTGCTTTTTTTGAACTATTTCTTTTACTGACTTGAGAGTGATGAGTGTCATTGTAGTGGCTAGGCTATGCATTATTTCTTTTTTCTGAAGTGGTGTTGCATCTTTTGCCAAATAAACTAATAAAAAATGTACTGTTGTTTTTTGTGCTGTACTGAAAATGAAAACATACCCTTTGACCTTGCTGCTAATATGAATCAATTTGCTAGCTACATTATTAATGTGCATAAAATCTTAAGAGTGTAAAGAGGGTCGAAAAATAAGATGAATCCAATCAGCGGTCAGACTGAGACAGCAGATTATCTGAGAGCTATAAGTTCTGAGAACTCACACACGGACAGGTTTTCTGATCCTGATCTGTGCTGCATCATTGCTACATACCCTCATATTCGTGTTACGGACCTTTAAGTCCAGTGATTACCATCATTATGGGTGTTACTCAACACAGATAATCCGTCTCCCCCCGAGGGAGAGGTGAGAACTGGGGAAGAGGAGATTGGCGATGGAGGCAGACACGGATGTGTCTAATCTCTATGAGAGCATTGGTTTAAGGACAGAGGTTCAGGGTGCAGGTTTGGAATATGCCTGTCAGGTTGGAGGTCAGGATGTCCGACAACACTGCAGTGTGAAGTAAAGTGAAAGAGAGGATCAAGAGGGCAGGGAGGGCCTAGAATAGAGAAATCTGGATTAGTCAGGGATCTTCTTTAGTCCTGGAGACTTCTAAAGGCAAACGTTAAAGGTCCCATGGGAAAATTATGATCAGAGTTGCTGACTTTTGATAAAAGCAAACACTTTCATCAACGGAATAACTGTAAAATATCAGTAGATTTTATTGATTTTAATGGGTTGTTCTCTGAAACCAGTTTCAAAACCATTATACATCCGTAAAAATCAAATATTGTAAGGACTAAGACGGTTATTTTTTCTGGGTTGTGTCATTTTCAATAAATGTAGAATTTGTGAGCGAATTCTGTAAATTTCAAACCCATTATATAAAATGGAACTATATGCTAACTAAAACAAAAATCGTAGTTTATCTGTGTCATAAAATGATTTACTAGTCGATGTTTACAATAAAATGTAATATTTAAAATGAATAAAGTAAAAAAAACATAATAATTATGAAAAGTACAGATCCTGATCTCAGTTTATCTGCAAAAGGACATTTAGTTGAAAAAGGCACTTTGGAAGCTTTACTGAGATTTTAAAGTGGAACTGACAACAGTTTAAGCACAACCCCGTTTCCAAAACAGTTGGGATGCTGTGTAAAATGCAAATAAAAAAAGAATGCAATGATGAGTAAATCATATATCCCTATATGTAATTGAAAATGGTACAAAGACAACATATCAAATGTTGAAACTCAGAATTATTATTGTTTTTGGAAAAATACATGCTTTTCAAGAATCTGTAAAATGTCTCAGTTTCAGTTACATTTGATATGTTGTCTTTGTACTATTTTCTATTTAATATAGGGTTTAAATGATTTGCACATTATTGCATTCTGTTTTTATTTACATTTCACTCAGCATCCCAACTTTTTTGGAAACAGAGTTGTACTTTTCAGATGTAAAACAGACAAGTAATCATTATACAATACATAGAAATATATATCTTCACCTTATACCTTCATGCTGCTAAACCAGTTTTGTATGATGTTTTAAAATAGGTTCTATTTGGCAGAAAGTTACATGACATAGAGTTAATGCATTGTTGGCTGAATACATTCATGCTGTTCAATAAATGATCATTCATGAACAGACTGCTTGGAAGTCAAATAAACAGGTATCATGTTGTAAATACAAGACTTTTAGATCATTTACCACCTTTTGCCATTTGCCAATTTTGAATCCATTTATTATTAAGCACTGTTTTATTAAAAATGATTCAGGAATTCAGGAATTTTTGCCACAAAACAAAAACATATGACAAGGAATATTGAAAGTTAAACTTGTAGGTGCACTGATGATCATAAATCAGTGATAACATAGCTAGCTAATCATTTTTTTGGAATCAGCTAACTATTTATCATATAGATTTTTAGTTCTCGGTTAGTTGATGTTCTTGCATTGTTGGTGTATACTAGTGAAGGAGCTCTTACCTGTCATGGTACATGGATGTGGTGTATGCCCAAATGTAAGAGCTCTTTTTTGTATAAACATATTTAGAGTATAACATTCAGGGCTATTTTCTGTCTAAGTTGTGCAATTCCTATTGCCTGTAAACAAACAGTTCAGTGAATGAAATGGTTAATTTGGTAATTGTCCCACTGTAGCTCTGATTGGCTATGGTACATAGCTCTGTTTAGAGTTCTAAACATAGCTCTGTTTACAGTGTCCGTTTTATGTACAAAAGTTCATCCATTTCCACAATCTACATTGATATAAAATTCCCACAAATGCCTTACTCTACTTCTCGTTTCTATACATTCTATGAAAGTATAGAAATGTGAAAATGACCATATCAATGTGAGAAAATGACCATATCGCCAAAATGTTACAAATGGCATAATGATGTTACTGGGTGTATTTTTTTTTAATAAGATTTAATGTCGCTGTCAGTTCCACTTTACTGTAAGTTCAATGGCTGTAAGAAAAATAGCAATTGCTTTACAACAAAAGGCTTGTTCAGTCATTGCACTTCACTTTCAGGTATGAGATAGAAAGTAAATTATTCCTTCATATATTAAAAAGCAAATTATTAATGCTTCAGAAACAAGTAATTCAGTAATTTAATGACAATGATGTATTCAATTCTTGATTTAGCTCCAATACCTTGGTTCCCAACTTTGAAATAGACGCGTATATCATCTTCTTCAACACACAAACAGATCCAAACACAATGCTAATGTTATTATAGCTTTCATTGAATCTGGAGAAGCTGGAACAGTAGGACCATAATAAGATAATTGCATTATAAACAGCGATATATAGCTTAGTGTGTGGGTCTACATGTTTCTCTGACTGTAATGAGAGGGAATGCAGAGAACTGCAGCCCCTCGGAGCTGGTCACACACCCTAATAGGGTGTGAATATATTACAGAGTTCCAGGGACTGGGAGGGAGCTGGTTGCACTTATTATGACAGAGCCTTTGGATTATCTTAATGATGCCCCGGTGCATGGTGAAGCAATGTCGCCATTGTTCTGTAGTCTTTTTGATGCAGACTATCAAGGGTTCCTGAATTCCAAACAGAAACCCCATTCCCAATGCACCCCGTTCAAAAGTAGTGTACTAAAAAGGGAATAGGCTGTCATTTGGGATGAAAACTCAGTTCCATACAGTTTATACAAGCAAGGCTTATGTGGGATCAGAAACCTGGCAGTGCTCCCTACTGTACCAAACATACAAAGAATCCCTTTTAGAATCCTTACATGGTATTTTATATATGGCACAGTGGATGGATGTTATTCAGTACATATTCTATAGACAGGTTAAGAATTAAATCATTATCACACAGCCATAATAAATTGAAGTAAATAAAGTAGTTCTATTTTTACTCCCAAGACCTGTCTGCAGTAAACTAACCTTTTCATTGATTGTTGTACAGTACAGTAATAATGGTTTGCTATTTAGCAAAAACTATTTTCCAGAGCAAAATAAAGTGGATATTAGGGTTAAGTGCCTTGCTCAAGGCCACATCAAAAAATGTTCCACTCTGACGGCTTTAGTTCAAACCATCAACATTTCAGTAACTGGCCAAACGCTTTTAACACTAGGCTAACTGCCATCACTGCGTGGTAATTACTCCATTGCCAAATGTTTCAGGTTCTACTTTCTATTAGTTTCAAAATCGGTGGTGCTGAGTATGCACCAGGGCAAAGGTTATATACATCTGTGTCCTTCCTCAATATATTTCTGAGTTGCCAAGAGTGCCAAATATAATATAAACACTGCAAAATAATGATGCCAAAAATGCTTGATTAAAATGATTATGTCCTTACTGACTGGAAACAGATTTCCCAGTTGCCACCACTAAACACTATCTGAAGCATCTGTAGCTGGAGTCTAAAATTAGGTCTTACTGATTTGCTCATCTCTTGACTTGAATGACTAGTCTATGGATTTTAAAAGTACATTTAACAAAAACTACTTTGAATAATGTGTTTTCAGTATGGGCCTACTTATTTCGACTTTAAAAATGGTACGTTGGCTCTCAAAAGTATTCACCCCCATGGAATTCTCAACTTTCAAAATGTATTTTATTAGATGTTTTTGCAACTAGATCAACACAAAAAGTCCATATTGTCAAAGTAAACAAGAAAAAAAAACTAGGCAAGCCTAGATCAGCCAGGCTGCAAGTAGAAGTGATTGTGGTGAACAAGGCAGGGAGTTTGAAGAGCAGCAGTTTATGGGCCAATGCCAGCTTTGTTGTGAGAAATGGCCAATCTTTTCCTGTGTTAATCCAAAACCTAGTGTATGTAACACCATTTGTGTATCAAAAATGTACATTTAATGCATTAAATTAGAAACCGATTACTGTAGATGGCTATCTAATAGCTACAGTACCTATAATGAAAATAATGACCGTCAACTAGGTAGTTAGTCATGGGAGTGTGAAAAATAAAACTTATATCAATTCTCAGCTAGTTTGCCAGAAGGCATGTGGGGAGCCTTTTTTAAGGGCTTTGTTTGGCGTTAGCCTAACAACCCACATCATCCTGAGACTACCATCCCTACCTACTGTATATGCATGGGGATGGCAGCATCATGCTATGGGGATGCTTCTTAGCAGCAGGGACTAGAAGACTGGTAAAGAATGAGGAAAGGATGAGCGAAGCAAAATATAGAGGTCCATGAAGAAAACCTGATGCAGAGTGCACAGGAACTCAGACTTTGATGAAGATGCATCTTTCTGCACATCAACGATCCAAAGCACACAAAGCCAAGATGACGCTGGAGTGGCTTTGGGACTCTCTGTGAATGTTTTTGAGTGGCCTAGTCAAAGCCTGGACCTCAATCTAATTTATAATATTTGGAAAGAGTTAAACTTTTCTGTTCACCAAAGGTCCCCATTCAACTTGACAGAGTTAAAGGAATTCTGCAAAGAAGTATTGGCAAAAATTGCTGCGCCCAGATGCGCAAAGCTGATAGACACTTATCCATATAGACTTATGGATAAAATTGGTGCCAAAGTGCCTCTACCAATTGTAAGACAAAAAGCGGTAAATACAAAACAGATAATCATTTATTGTTTAAGTATCTGAAATTAATTAAGAACCATTTTTTTTCAGGCAATTCCCGCATTACAGTATGTACAGGGGTGTGAAAAAGTGTTTGCCCCCTACCTGATTTCTTATTTGTTTGCATGTTTGTCACACTTAAATGTTCCAGATCATCAAACAAATTCAAATATTAGTCAAAGATAACACAAGTAAACACAAAATGCAGTTTTGAAATGAAGGTTGTTATTATTAAGGGAAAACAAAATCCAAACCCACATGGCCCTGTGTAAAAAAGTGATTGCCCCCTACAACCTAATAACTGGTTGGGCCACCCTTAGCAGCAACAACTGCAATCAAGCGTTTGCGATAACTTGCAATGAGTCTTTTACAGCGCTGTGGAGGAATTTTGGCCCACTCATCTTTGCAGAATTGTTGTAATTCAGCCACATTGGAGGGTTTTCAAGCATGAACTGCCTTTTTAAGGTCATGCCACAGCATCTCAATAGGATTCAGGTCAGGAATTTGACTAGGCCACTCCAAAGTCTTCATTTTGTTTTGCCTCAGCCATTCAGAGGTGGACTTGCTGGTGTGTTTTGGATCATTGTCCTGCTGCAGAACCCAAGTTCGCTTCAGCTTGAGGTCACAAACAGATGGCCGGACATTCTCCTTCAGGATTTTTTGGTAGACGGCAGAATTCATGGTTCCATTTACCACAGCAAGTCTTCCAGGTCCTGAAGCAGCAAAACAGGCCCAGACCATCACACTACCACCACCATATTTTACTGTTGGTATGATGTTCTTTTTCTGAAATGCGGTGGTACTTTTACGCCAGATGTAATGGGGGGGACACCTTCCAAAGAGTTCAGCTTTTGTCTCGTCAGTCCACAGAGTATTTTCCCAAAGGTCTTGGGGATCATCAAGATGTTTTCTGGCAAAAATGAGACAATGCTCATTTATGCTCAGAAGTGGTTTTCGTCTTGGAACTCTGCCATGCAGGCCATTTTTGCCCAGTCTCTTTCTTAAGGTGGAGTCATGAACACTGACCTTAACTGAGGCAAGTGAGGCCTGCAGCTCTTTGGATGTTGTTGTGGGGTCTTTTGTGACCTCTTGGATGAGTCATTGCTGCACTCTTGGGGTAATTTTGGTCGGCCGGCCACTCCTGGGAAGGTTCACCACTGTTCCATGTTTTCGCCATTTGTGGATAATGGCTCTCACTGTGGTTCGCGGGAGTCCCAAAGCTTTAGAAATGGCTTTATAACCTTTTCCAGATTGATGGATCTCAATTACTTTCTTTCTCATTTGTTCCTGAATTTCTTTGGATCTCGGCATGATGTCTAGCTTTTGAGGATCTTTTGGTCTACTTCACTTTGTCAGGCAGGCCCTATTTAAGTGATTCCTTGATTGAGAACAGGTGTGGCAGTAATCAGGCCTGGGTGTGGCTAGAGGAATTGAACTCAGGTGTGATAAACCATAGTTGAGTTATGTTTTAACAGGGGGGAAAACACTTTTTCACACAGGGCCATGTGGGTTTGGATTTTGTTTTCCCTTAATAATAACAACCTTCATTTCAAAACTGCATTTTGTGTTTACTTGTGTTATCTTTGACTAATATTTGAATTTGTTTGATGATCTGAAACATTTAAGTGTGACAAACATGCAAACAAATAAGAAATCAGGTAGGGGGCAAACACTTTTTCACACCACTGTATGTGACACAAAACAATCACAAAAATTCTGAAAGAAATTGCCTCACAGAAATGACTTAATTAAGGATTAATACATTTTTTTTGTATATACAGCTCCGGACAAAATTAGGAGACCACTGCACCTTTTTCTTTCCTTTCCAAAAAAGTTGAAAAGGAAAGTTTTGAGTGAGGAACAGAAGCGTTCAATTTGCAGTGGTCTCTTAATTTTAACCCTTCTGTTCCTCACTCAAAACCTTCCTTTTCGACTTTTTTGGAAAGGAAAGAAAAAGGTGCAGTGGTCTCTTAATTTTTTCAGGAGCTGTATTTGTAGAACCTTACAGAGGAAGTGTAGACACAAAATTACATAATTGTAAGCATGTTAACAAACAACAAATTTAGCATTATAGATGACGAAAATGGACAAGCATTTTTGGGAGAAAAGAAACATTGACAAAAGTTTTTAAAATTACTTTAGAGAGGAAAATGGACATCTACATATATGATATTCTCCATTATGGATGTAACATTGTGCAAAAGTATGTGTGTCACACATTAAATATTTATTAAGCAAATTTCTTTATAATCCTTATGTTGTCATCTGAAAATTCAGTTGACCTCGAAGAAACAAAGAAATTGGCAATGTAAATATATTTTAAGGGTGTTTGCATCCTCAGGTTGAACTGAGGATTGAGACTTTTTTCTTGTTGATCAGTGGCAAAAACTCAATAAAATGGGGAAAATTCCAAGGGGGTGAACACTTTTGACAGACACTAATTTTAATGTTGTGTTTGATTAAAAATGACTCAGTTTGCCTTTCTAATGTTAAGTGTTGTGCGTAAGCAAAATTGTCACACATTTGAGTTTGAAGAGAAAGCGAACATTCATTCGTCTACATGAACATCCAGAGAAAATTTGGTATGGGATGAGATTAAATTGTTATGTTGAGAGACTTTAGCTGAGACAATGTGTAACTAAGTGGGTTCAATAAAAGCAGGCTGGCCAGGACAGCAGACACATTCGAATCTTACTACAAAACTACTACTAAAAGGGGCGTCAGAAAAGGAATGTGACCATGCAAGTCTGAATGATGACCACAATGAGGGCTACGTTTGACGGATGGGAAGAGAACTCCATCGCATAATCTTGTGAAGGCCAAAACTAAAGAAACTTGTGTCGCCAAGATACGGCATGCCAATCATTTCCACATATATTCTACACAAGTCTCACTTGACCTTTCATCTCCTAGCTGAGCTCATCACCATTCACCAGAGCTCAGCGAAAAAGCCCAACATTCTACTGAACGGTGCAAGCAGTTGCACGTGCTATGTGAACAGACACAGGTGAAGACACACCAACACACCCAAAAACACACACACCCCTCATCACCAACAAACACCAAAGGTTAAAAATAACTTTCAGTGGTGGATGTCAACCTCAGTAACCAAGTTGAGAAGCGAGCAAGAACGGATGGAAGTGGGGAATGAACGGCGCCTCAGGATCAAGCCCTTCGGCTAAGATGGGTCAGAGGGGGATTAGGAACGGGCCGTGATCCCATCAAAGGAGGAACGTGTCGCTAGCACCATGTCCTACCACTGAGCCGCACACTCCGACGAGCACTGATCCCGTTAACTGGCTCTCAAAGGCCAGGGCTCCTAAGGAGAGCTGACAGCAGGGCTATTTTAGGGCAAAAAAATCACTGATTTGGACGAGACTCTGGGATGGCTGGCCCCTGCCATCACTCTCCATTAGAGCGAATGAAAAACACTAAAAGGAGCCTATTTTGCCAATTTGTGGTGGAGAGCAACCATTTGCTACCCCATGCTTTGAGAAACAGATGAGGGATGAATGTGTTGTGACAGCCGCTAATAAAGTTTGCTTGAGCCGAGTGTGTGTTTGTGCGTATGAGGGGAAAATACAGTATCACAGTGGTTCTCAAACCTCTACTCTGGGACCCCCAATTTACATTTTACATTTTAGTCATTTAGCAGACTCTCTTATTGAAAGTGACTTACAGTCAGTATATTCATATTCAATAGATTAATTGCAGAGAGAGGACACCTATTTCATCAAGACAATTAATCTTCAAGCACACTGTAGTTACAGACATGAAAGACAACTAAAAAAAACATCTATCCATCTAACTCTGAATCAACCATTTACACTGCAGTGACTTGGAACACAAAAAATACTTGGAACACAAAAAATGACTTTAAGCTATACAAACGTATCTCTATAGGTTTGGACCTATAGTCCAATCCGTTCAACAACATTTAACAATGGGGCAGAACAGTCTATTTAACCAGATCCACAAGATACTAAATAGAGCAAAGGGCAATATAAGTGTTTGCCATGATTCTTCTACCTTGTCAGTAATTATTATTTGACAACAATGCACTGTGATCAGTGTTTCCCTCTTACTGTAATCAGAGCGGTGCTCCACCGCTGCTAAATTCTGATGCGCCGCAGTATGTGTGGAACTGTCAGTAAGTGGCTGTCATACAAATATAATGCAGGTAGCCAACGTCTGAGAGACAACAGTTCTACCACTAGGTATGTAGGCCTACTGCTCTACCACTAGGTATGTTGGTCTACAACATACCATGCAATGAGTTGTACATAAGTTAATGGAAAAATACAGCTGTATGTTACAGTTAACAAGATGTTGAATTACAATAAATATTTATATTCTTATTTGTCATTACAGCCAAACAGCAAGCACTTGATGCTGCACTTATGGAGAAGGTTGTGAAAGACTGGTGGAGGATGTGGGCTTTAGAACATTTGTAGGGAAGCTTGATCCGGCCTACACTTTTCCTACAAGAAGAGCACTGAAGATAATGGTGGAAGAGAAATACCACACAACAAAGGAGACTGTGAAGGCTGAGATCAGGGATGAAGAAGTTTGTAACAGCCTGACATCTGACATGTGGAGCTCAAGTATCATGGATGCATACCTTTGGTGTTACATGCAACTTCTTGAAGGAAAAGTTGACTGCTGGATGTTGCAAAGTACACTAGAACACACACAACAGAGCGCATCAAGGAAGGCAAAGTGAGGTGTCTGGAGACAATGCATCCTATATGATTCTCTGTGCTTTACTAATCAATCAATCAATCAATCAAATTTATTTATAAAGCCCTTTTTACATCAGCAGTTGTCACAAAGTGCTTTTACAAAACACCCGGCCTTAAAACCCCAAGGAGCAAACAACAGTAGTGTTGAATTTCAGTGGCTAGGAAAAACTCCCTAAGAAGGCCGAAATTTAGGAAGAAACCTAGAGAGGACCCTGGCTCAGAGGGGTGACCAGTCCTCTTCTGGCTGTACCGGGTGAACATATTAAGAGTACAATTGTAATAATTAATAAGTGCACGTGGGCTGAGTCCAGAGTCTATTTAAACTTAGTCCAGGTCGGAAGCATGACCAGATGGACAAGGACAGGGACGACACAGGGAGGAGGGGGAGGTGTCAGCACAGTGGCAGCTGAAAT
>JACXGI010008429.1:0-33577 GCA_016801175.1 Esox masquinongy | reverse complement strand
GGCACGTCCAGCTGGGAGGAGACCTCGGGGTAGGCCCAGGACTAGGTGGAGAGATTATATTTCGACACTGGCCTGGGAACGCCTCGGGATCCCCCAGTCAGAGCTGGCAAATGTCGCTCGGGAAAGGGAAGTTTGGGGTCCCCTGCTGGAGCTGCTGCCCCCGCGACCCGATACCGGATAAGCGGATGATGATGATGATTATTTTGAATGCTACTCCTCCTACACCGTTTAAGCAAGAAACTTTGTTCAGACTTTGAAACGTGTAGACTGTTCCAGATTAAGTTGCTTGTATACAACTTTTTGATAACTTTTCTAATTTTTAAAATATGTAACTTCTATTAAACTTTTAAAACTCCTTTGACTTGAATGGGATTTCTTCGGAATTCAGAAGGTTCCATAGTTAACACTCCAAAACTCTAATGGCTTTTTGAAAAGTCACAGTTGTTGTAAACTACCTGCATTAACACCTTTCCGAACTACTTAGAGAAAAATTTAAAAGATCGTGAGCATCCTCACATTCTCTGTTTATGTAATCAGAAAAAAATACAAAAAATATATAATTCAGAACAAAACTTATAGCGATTTAATTAAGAAATTAATTTTAAAACATTTTTACAACTTTTTACAAATATCTGCAATTTGGACCACTTTGCAAATGAGATTGACAAAAAGTTAGAGTGCTTTATATATTCGTCTGCATCTCAACTATTTGAGTCAGAAAAAGTTATGAAAATATCCCTCACCAGACTCGAGATATTGCAACCGCAGTAAACATATCAACCCAATTTTTTGCAATATTTCCCAAACAGCTGCCTTTTAACCCACTTTCCAGGCAAAATAGACATTCATCTACTTCTCAGCTATTTAAATCTGAAAAAATTACAAAAATATCTCTAACCAAATGGATATCAGCTTTCAAAGACTTTTCATACTTTAAAAACGTATGATTGGTCACACTTTTCTGTACCAATGTACCAGCCAAATTACTTTCAAAGCATGAAAGCAAGCCCTAGTAATTTTACTTGTAAATTTCAAATCTAGTTCTGTTTGTAGTTTGTAAGTAAATGCAGAGGCTCTCAGTCTGAACACAGGGATTCCATTCCCACCTATGAAGATGGTGCCGTACTGCAGGACAGGTATCCTAGCTGTTAAGGGCTGTTTGAAGGATGAAATTGACAGAAATTAATTTAAATTAAAGTGCATTTGCCATACCTGTCTTCCAAAGACTGGTTCTTGCCTTCATATTAGAACCATTTCTTTCATGTTCAGGTTGAGGTTCTTTGAAAACAAACGGTTTTCAACAGAAGTCTTTGCTTAACATACAACCCTTGTAATAAAAAACCCTGGTTATAAAAAAAAAATTGCTTTGATTGTAGGCTGACTTACTCTTCCACTGTCGAAGCGCTTTTTCCTAACGTTTTCTGCCCTGCTCTGAAAGAACTCCCTGGCTTTTCCTTCATGCTGGAGATTTGTGAGGTATCATCTTGACTTGCTCAGTGTCCACATTGTGAACACTCCCTCATTATTTCTAAAATGTTGTAGGAATCCAAGAGATAAACATTTGTTTCTGTATTTGTGTGTCATGATTTACCAGAAATTTTGACGGGGCTCTATCTTTCAACAACTTTAGTGACCGCTACGATGGATGGCAAGTGACAATAGACACATCACAGGTACCTCTACCTCACCTAAAGCATGTGGGACTTCAATGCAAAATGAAGAAAATGTAAGGCATCGTGTGCAGCAGCTGCAACAGAGGCACCACTGCTGATCTGGAACTGACAGTGCACTGAATAGAGAGCGCAGCTTTGCTTGGGTATACCAATTCCAGCAATTATTGAAATGATACATTGATTCTGACACATTGAAACCCACTATTTACGTCCTCATCAAAGGCTGATCTAGTGTACATGTATTAAGATTTGATAGGGTAAAGTTACAAATAAGTAATATGTTTAGTAGTCTTAAAGCCAACAGTTAATCTTGTTTCCGACAAGGATAAATACAGTTGGGATCTAAAGCTGCTAATTCAGCATGGGGAATACAAAGAAAGTATTAAAATATAGCTTTTGGGAAATAGTCATTTTGGATAGCAGAACGTAGTTACAGGATCATTATTTTGGCTTTCTCTTGACCCAGATTGTATATAACACTAGTTGGTTTCATTGTGAGATAAGAAGAGTTCGTAAACTTCAGTTTCTGGCCTGATTGTGCTTTCCATCTGAATGATGAAGGAACTATCCCTAACCCAATTCTATGACAATTTACTATCCATTACCAGATTCTTCATTATGTTGTGTATCCATTCATATGTATTTCATATGTATTTTCCTATGTACCATACAGTACATCTCCTATAACATGTATTACATACTGATGAGCCAAAATATTATGACCACCTGCCTAATATGATGTTGTTTCTCTGTTTGCCACCAAAACAGCACCGACAGACAAACTGCTCTACAAGACCCCTGAAGGTGGAATGTAGTATCTGGCACCAAGACATTAGCAGCAGATCCTTCATGTCCTGTAAGTTGTGAGGTGGAGCCGCCGGGGATTGGAATATTGGTCCAGCACATCTCACAAACGCTAAGTCAGATTGAGATCTGGGGAATTTGGAGACCAGGGCAACACCTTAAACACTTCATCATGTTTCTCAAACCATTCCCGAATAATGTGTGCAGTGTGGCAGGGCTCATTATGCTGCTGAAAGAGGCCACTGCCATCAGGGAATACCATTGCCATGAAGGGGTGCACCTGGTCTGCAACGATGTTTAGGTAGACGGCACATGTCAAATTGACGTCCACATGAATTCCCGGACCTAGCGTTTCCCAGCAGAACATTGCCCAGAGCATCACACTCCCTCCACCGGCTTGTCGTCTTCCCACAGTGCATCCTGGTGCCATCACTTCCCCAGGTAAACGGCGCACACGTACATGATGTAATGTAAAAAAACGTTCAGGTATTGGACCAGATGAACTTCCACTGCTCCAAGCTCACGTGCCCATTGTAGGTGCTTTTGACAGTGAACAGGGGTCATTCTGGGCACTCTGACCAGTCTGCAGCTATGCAGCAGGGTGTTATGCATTGTGTGTTGTGACACATTCCTTTCGTAAAGATCATTAACATTTTCTGTGACTTGTGCCACAGTAGACCTTCTGTCGGTACAGACCAGATGGGATTGAGTGTTATTTGCCACCTTCACGAGTGTAGTCTCTGTACTATGATGAGGTATAAGCTGGACCAGAGAATATCCTAAATATAATTTGTCTTCAAGAAGGCAGTGAGATGCTGGGAAACAGCCTTTTCTAAAATTTTTCAGAGGAACGAGAGTTTCAATATTGGCCGGTGGTTGTTTAATTTATCCAAACTGGGGTACGATTTTTTTAAAAGAGGCATTATTAATGCTACTTTTAATGAGTTTGGTACACATCTGGAGAATAGGGAGCAATTTATTATGTTCAACAAAGGCGGACCAAACCTAGGAATTAGCACTGAAAGTAGTTTAGTTGTAATAGGGTCCAGTTGAGAGCTAATATGTTTAGAGCTCATTGCTATTTAAGCTAATGTGTTGATTAAAAAGTTCAAGTGTCACCATTGCTCCAAAGTCTTGGCAGTTCTGTGCAATCTCAGGACCACTGAGTTTGGAAAAGTATGCTTATTTGTGGACAAGTCTGTTATTTGTTTTGTAATGATAATTACCTTGTTGTCAAAGATTATGATCTTTTTGCTCATGTTACTTGAGCAATGTTGCTTTTTAGTTAACTTTACAACTGAATCAAAAATGCATTCTGGAATTTTTTTTTGTTCTCAATCAAGTTGAAAAAAGTTGTCTGTTTGAGCACTTGTGAGTTAATATTGTTGTAATATTCCTTCCAGACTGGTCTAAGTACTTGGCAACTTGGCAATGTGACATTTCCATTCCAATTTCCTGGATTTTTACATCAAGGCTCAAACACATTTCATGTACATTACCGTTCAAATGTTTGGGGTCACTTAGACATGTCCCTGTTTTCCATGAAAACATACTTGAAATTAGTCTGAATAGGACATATAGCAAAATGAATAGAAAATACAGTTATTGACAAGGTTAGAAATAATGATTTTTAATTGAAATAATAATTGTGTCCTTCCTTTGTTTTCATCAAAGAACCCTCCATTTGCAGCAATTACAGCCTTGCAGACCTTTGTCATTCTGGTTGTCAATTTGTTGAGGTAATCTGTAGAGATTTTAACCCATGCTTCCTAAAGCACCTCCCACAAGTTGGATTGACTTGACGGGCACTTCTCACCTACCATACGGTCAAGCTGTTCCCTAAACAGTTCAACAGGATTGAGATCTGGTGACTGTGCTGGCCACTCCATTATAGACAGAATACCTACTGACTGGTTCTTCCCTAAATAGTTCTTACATAGTTTGGAGCTGTGCTTTGGGTCATTGTCCTGTTGTAGGAGGAAATTGGCTCCAATCAAGTGCAGTCCATGATGACTATTTGGTAGATCGAGGAAACTCAAGGTGTGAGAAGAAAATTACAATGCCTAGATTGTAGGGTTGATGCATATACAGCTCCGGAAAAAATTAAGAGACCACTGCACCTTTTTCTTTCCTTTCCAAAAAAGTTGAAAAGGAAAGTTTTGAGTGAGGAACAGAAGCGTTCAATTTGCAGTGGTCTCTTAATTTTAACCCTTCTATTTCTCACTCAAAACCTTCCTTTTCAATTTTTTTGGAAAGGAAAGAAAAAGGTGTAAAAAAAAGGTGTAATACCAGAGCTGTATTTATTAGCTTCAGATATGGTATTATGAAAGTAGTGCCTGTGACCATAGCTCAACAGACAAGCTCTGGACAAAGAGAGTCATTTCACTTCATAGGGTGATCAAAACAAGATGTCCAGAACACCTGGCATACATTGACAGGAGATAGAAGAAGCCTCAAGTCACACTTTGGGCTCCCCAAGGGGTACAGTTAGGTCCGGAAATAATTGGACACTGATAGAAGTTTTGTTATTTTGTCTGTTTACCAAAATATTCAATTCAATTTTTCAATATTACAGTTAAATAACAAACATGGGCTTAAAGTGCAGTCTCTCTGCTTTAATTTGAGGGTAGTCACCCTCTTTAATATGCAGACCCCTCTTTTTCAAGGGACCAAAAGTAATTGGACAGTTGACTCAAAAGCCATTTCATGGACAGGTGTGAGCTATTCCTTCGTTATTTCTTCATCAATTAAGCAGGTGAAAGGTCTGGAGTTGATTCCAGGTGTGGCATTCGCATTTGGAAGCTATTGCTGTGAACCCACAACATGCGGTCAAAGGAGCTCGGATGGCAATTGAAACAGGCCATCCTTAGGCTGCAAAAAAATATCTATCAGAGAGATAGCAGGAACATTAGGAGTAGCCAAATCAACAGTTTGGTACATTCAGAGAAAAAAAGAAAGCACTGGTGAGCTCTGCAACACAAAAAGGCCTGGACGTCCATGAAAGACAACAGTGGTAGATGATCGTAGGATCCTTTCCATGGTAAAGAAAAACCCTTACATAACATCCAACCAAGTGAAGAACACTCTTCAGGAGGCAGGCATACCATTATCCAAATCTACCATAAAGAGAAGACTTCACAAGAGCAAATAGGGGGTTTACCACAAAGTGCAACCCATTCATAAGCCTCAAAATAGAAAGGCCAGATAAGACAAAAAACATCTAAAAAAGCCAGCCCAATTCTGGAACAGCATTCTTTGGACAGAAGAAACTAAGATCAACCTGTACCAGAATGATGGGAAGACATTTTTGTTTTTGGACATTTTGAGCCAGCAATCACATCCACAATTGCTAATGCCTCAGATACTCAACTAGCCAAAAGGCCAGTTTTATTGCTTCTTTAATCAGCACAACAGTTTTCAGCTGTGCTAACATAATTGCAAAAGGGTTTTCTAATGATTAGTTAGCCTTTAAAAATGATAAACTTAGATTAGCAAATACATCATGCTATTGGAATACATGAATGATGGCTGCTAACAGCCCTCTGCACACCACTGTAGATATTCCATTAAAAATCAGCCATTTCCAGCAACAATAATCATTTACAACATTAGCAATGTCTACACTGTATTTCTGACAATTTTATGTCATTTTAATGGGCAGAAAATTAGCTTTTCATTCAGCAACAAGGAGTTTTCTAAGTGACCCCAAACTTTTGAACGGTAGTGTGTTTTCATGGAATACAAGGAAATTTCTAAGTGAACCCAAATTTTTGAACGGTAGTGTATGTGTCTGAAGTATTTTTCAAATTTGCAGTGGCATAATCAAGTAAGATTTGTTTGCTAGTTTACCTACTGTACATTCTTTAAAATAGAACTTACGGTTTTAGTAGGAATATTAGTATGCCAGGTAATTTCTAGTAACTGGGAGGAAATATCGATAGATTTTCTGGAAAATATTAAACCCAACACTCAGTGCAGTTAATTAGCCGCAGTATTGTCAGGTTATTGTAAGCATCCCAAGCAATTACAATACAAATATCAACTACCCCCAATGGATTGAAATAATTCCATGCACAGAATGGCTAGGATGAACTAATATAAGCATGCATGAATTATTAAATCAATGTACGATTACAGTAAAATTCAAATGAGGTGAGGGTATCATGTTAACAAAACCCTTCCAGCCCTAGTGAGTCAGTTTAGGTGAGTCCTTTCCTCTGTATTCCCCAGTGTTTTGTCTTGCCATAAAATGCTGTGGTGTGAATGTGCCCCCACCAGCTGCATCAGTGTCGCACAAACGTTAGGGATGGGGGTAAAAATCGATACAGTGTAGTATCGCAATATTATTTTTGATGATCTTAAAATTGATTCTCTGTCTCCAAGAATCAATTTTTTGTTTGGATTTTCAAGCACTTAAAAGCAGCTATATAATTTTTATTTTGGTAAAAAACAATGAGATAATTACTCAAATCAAATAGATACAGTGGTCTTAATGGCGGGATGAACGCAGCATTCTAGAACGCTATATCAGCTTTAGAAAGCAATTTCCATTACAAAACATGGTCCACGCCAACGCCATTCGAGCTGCGCCAGCGACCTTTAAATCAAAGGCATGGGATCACTTTGGATTCAACGATATTGCAGGGAAAAAAGAGCTAGACATGCCTCACGCTGTGTGAATCGTGTCGCACAAAAAACAACACCAACTCGAAGTCTCATCTCACCCAACATCATTTGGAGTTAAACGTTGCAACAGCAGAGAAACCAAAACAATGAACCCTGGATAGTCTTCTTACCAGACTGCCCCACAATTCCGAGCGAGCAAAGCGAATCATACAGTCTGTTAAATACAGTGTCATATAAAAACATACAACAGCATTTATTCGTTGTTTCAGAACAGCCAAAGGTAGCAACTTTGTTTTTATATTTTCTTATAAATTTATCTTTATATATGAATATATTTTTTATTTTTCAAATGGCTGAATGCAGGAGCAGATATTTATATATGTGCTAGTGTGTGTGCGCGCGCGCGTGTGCGTTTACACACATATACATATATACCCACGCTCACCAGCCGCTTCATTAGGTACACCTTTTCAACTGATCATTAACGCAAATATCTAATCAGCTAATCACGTGGCAGCAACTCAATGCATTTTGGCATTTAGACATGGTCAATAAGATCAGCTGTTCAAACCAAGCATAGAAACCAGGCATCAGAATGGGGAGGAAAGGTGATTTAAGTGACTTTGAGCGTGGCATGGTTGTTGGTGCCAGACGGGCTGGTTTGAGTATTTCAGAAAGTTCTGATCTACTGGGATTTTCCTACACAACCATCTCTAGGGTTTACAGAGAATGGTCCAAAAAAAAGAAAATATCCAGTGAGAAAATGCCTTGTTGATGGCAGAGGTCAGAGGAGTATGGCCAGACTGATAGGAGCTGATAGAAAGGCAACAGGAACTCAAATAAACACTCGTTACAACCAAGGAATGCAGAAGAGCATCTCTGAATGCACAACCTGTCGAACCTTGAAGCAGATGGGCTACAGCAGCAGAAGACCACACCGGGTGACAGTCCTGTCAGCTAAGAACAGAAAACTGAGGCTCCAATTTGCACGGGCCAACCAAAATTGGACCATAGAACATTGGAAAAACATTGCCTGGTCCAATGAGTCTCGATTTCTGCTGCAACATTCAGATGATAGTTCAGATTCAGAAGGGTCAGAATGTGATGTAAACAACATGAAAACATGGATCCATCTTGTCTTGTATCAACGGTTCAGGCTGGTGGTGGTGGTGTAATGGTGTGGGGGATATTTTCTTGGCACACTTTGGGCCCCTTAGTACCAGTTGAGCATTGTGTAAATGCCACAGCCTACTTGAGTATTGTTGCTGACCACGCTCACATTATCTCAAATTGTTTTCTTGAACATGGCTGAGTTCACTGTACTCAAATGGCCTCCACAGTCACCAGATCTCAATCCAATAGAGCACCTTTGGGATGTGGTGGAACGGGAGATTCCCATCATGGAAGTGCAGCCAACAAAACTGCAGCAAATGCGTGGTGCTATAATGTCAATATGGACCAAAATCTCTGAGAAATGTTTCCAGCACCTTGTTGAATCCATACCACAAAGAATTAAGACAGTTCGGAAGGCAAAAGGGGTCAAACCCGGTACTATCAAGGTGTACCTAAAGAAATGGCTGGGGAGTGTATATATGAACCGTTAACCTTAGGCACAATGCACTTTTTCATACAGACTGTCTTGTCCAAAAATAAACCTTGGAATGTTCTGAGTAAATTGGCATACTCATGTTTTTTTGTATTATCCAAAGTTCTTTGGCAGAATTTGGTCTTTGGAAATATGATTTAACTGTTTGCCAATGGTTATATCATTAAAAGAAGAAAAAAAATCACAATATAGAATCACAATATATAGAAACGTGAGAATCATGTAAATCGCAATACATATCGTATTGGCACCTAAGTATCATGATAATATTGTATCGTGAGGTCCCTTGCAATTCCCAGCCCTAACAAATGGCACCCAGCAAGCAGGGCCAGCCTCGCCCCTACACAGCTGCTTCCAGTTGGGACCTCATCAAGGTCTCCCGAGGAGCAGCATGGGGCTGTGACCAGTGAAGGGAGAAAGGATTCAGTGAAAAGGCAGGTTAACCTGAGCACCCGGAGGCTGCAGGTGCCGCCGAGAATATGACTTGTGTGTCATTAAAGACTGTAGTTCTCGAAACTGGCCTGGAAGTGGCAAAATTATTCAGAGGTGTAAGGATAAGTGGGACTAGGAAACAAGCATCTGGTGCAATATTACAAAACTGCTAAGGCAGACTTTTTGTCTGTTTTGAATAACGAGCCCTGTGTCGAGGTGACCACGGCTAGCGTACTGTGGTTTCCATGGACCACCCACAAAAAAAAACCTCCTGCCGGACCGAGCGTGCCTGTCACCTTGTGTGACACACATCTCATGGAACTTATTGTTTGGAGGCTAACATTGCAGAAGTTGGTGATTTGGAAGTGTCAATAGCACATACAATAGGTAGCGTTCCAAATGATGCTTACGGATATGGAACTGGTGCAATTCTACTGTATCTGTAAGCGTGTGTGTGTGTGTGTGTGTGTGTGTGTGTGCGCGCTTGTGTGTAGGTGTCTTGACGCATCGCCTGCTTCTCTCACTGAATACTAAAGCTACTGCAGAAGCCAGTGGTGTGGAGACACCAGCAAACAGATTCAGGAGGGACAAACACACTGCAGACTAACCAATTACTTTGGCCCTAGTGAGGGGCCCTTATCAATAGCACATACCCAGTGACAGGCAGTGAGGCCTCATTAGTGACACACTGTTGTAAACTAGACTGATGTCTGGAGAGATAAGGAACGGACAACAATAAGTCACCCTCAGACCACTGTGTTTCTGCTGTCCAATGATTAGCACTTAGCAGCAGTCAGCACACAGTGTAAAAAAAGTTCTCTCATATCACTCAGATGAGGTGGTGTTTTATACAAAATCCGATGTTCACGTAAACACTTTAGAATCCAAATAAATTGGCGAGGTGGCCTGCCCTTCCATGCTAAACAAAGACAGGAGAGCTATGTACAGTATGTACATCGATCCGCCGTCAGCAACTGATCCACACTCAAACTGAGATTTCTCAGATTTCTGTGTTCTACTGTACTCTCCTTTATTCTGCTAACCAGACCAGAAGGCTGTCAGTGTTACTGCAGTCATGACTTTTAATGTTTATAGCAGAATTCCTGCTTTACAGTGTCAGCCAAACACAGAGGCAGAGAGCTAGAAGAAAACATTTTCAATGAAAAACGAATTAGAGGAAAACCCTGAACATCAAAGACAAAGCCTCTAGCCTTGAAGCAGTTGCTTTGGTCATTAGGACAATATTTTTCTCATATTAAAATTAAACAATAATTCAATCAGTAGTTCCAATAACTTAGACAGAAGGGTTTGGAGGGAGGTATAAACTGAATTATTCCTGTCATTAACTTCCATTGATGACATATAGGCATTGTTGATATTTTCTATGTTGAAACTGTTGCAACCATGTCTGTATGTGTCCCCTCCCCATGGTAAGCTATAATTACATTCAGAAGCTTTTGTTTATGGATGATCAATCTTTTTCTCTGTATGAGTGAATGTGTACACATGCCTGTCTGTCTGTTTTTCTCTGTCTTTTTACCTACCTACCTGCCTGTCCGCTCCATGTCTGCCTGTCCACTTTTTGTTGTTCTGTAGGTTTTTCTGTCTGTCATTTAGCTGTGAGATTTAGACTGGAACGTTATTTCCCCCTATTCTCTGCAGCAAGTAAATACATAGCTCAATCAATGTCTGACTCGGTCCTTCTGCTCCCAGCTCACCGCAGTGCAGCTATTGACTTTTCCCTGAATGCAAACCAGCAGCTTAACCCTGCGTCTGGCTCCTCCATCATCTCCATGATGGCCTCAAACCTCCTTTATGGTTTCTACCAGTCTTTGTTATAATACTGGGGCTCAGTACCTCAGAGGAGAACCCTGTTGTTGCCAAACAATAGCTTACTTTATTATGATAACTGTGAGTACGGTACACAAAACACTGGATGCCATCTTAGAAGATCACACTTCATTTCAGCCTTTATTTTAGCAGCACTTTATCAATATTAAATGTTTTTAAGCCAACCTTGACTAACATGCTGCTGAATAAAAATGTGGATAGAAAAAACAGAGCCAAAGAATTTTTCTCTGGATACACAATGTTGCAACACTATTCTTAAAAAACTAAGAGGAGGAACTTGGAAGCAGAATCTCGCTCAGATGCAAATAATTTATTTTATGTCATATGTCAACCCTTTTCTGACTAGGATGAGTAATGTAATGGAAGAGATCAGATTGTTGACATGGAAAATTCTCTACATAAACCCAGCACAAATTTGACAGGGCATTGAATAATGTCTAAAAAAAGTTGTACTTAAACTAATCTCTGTTATTTACATTGTCACATTGATGATTACATCGACTGTATATTCAATATTTCACATAATCCTTGTGACTGGATCCAATTAGTTTTTAATTGATTCCTTTGTTTTCACCTAAAGACTTAATACATGAAGATCAATGGAACAAGGGTTTTAACAGGTTTCAGGAGAGCAACCCAGTTCAACTCTGTCCTTCCACTGAACTTTAGTTCATCTTGAGGGGAAGGCATAATAATAATAGGTAACATGGGTTAGGGTAAGGTTTAGGGCTGGGTAATTAAGGAACATGGGTTAGGGTAAGGTTTAGGGATGGGTAATAAGGAACATGGGTTAGGGTAAGGTTTAGGGATGGGTAATAAGGAACATGGGTTGGGGTAAGGTTTAGGGCTAGGTAATAAGGAACATGGGTTGGGGTAAGGTTTAGGGCTGGGTAATAAGGAACATGGGTTGGGGTAAGGTTTAGGGCTAGGTAATAAGGAACATGGGTTGGGGTAAGGTTTAGGGCTGGGTAATAAGGAACATGGGTTAGGGTAAGGTTTAGGGCTGGGTTAAAAGGAATATGGGTTAGGGTTTGGTCTAACCCAGATGTTATGTTGTTGAAGACCAGTAGCTCACAGCCTCAGTGTGATCATTTTAGAAATGAACTTTTCAATACAGCAATTTATGAGGAGTATTTTGTACACCTAGCTAGTGATTTTTTGGGATGGTAGAAATTGTAGGTGTCACGTGTTGTATCAGACAGGAGGCGCCAGTGGAGCAGGAGGCGCCAGAGGAGCAGAGGGAGGCTCTGCCCCCAAGGCAGGACGGGGGCGCCAGAGCAGAGGGAAGAGGTGGCAAGGACCGGGGCTCGCAGGACCAACCCTCTGGGAGTGGCAGCAAGAACCCCTCCTCAAACCACTCCGGAGGTGCAGGAAGAGGCGCCACATCCTCGGAGAGCGCCTGTGGCACAGGGGCAGGAACCCACATATGCAGTGCTGGGACAGGGTGTGGCCGCCCCAGCCCCCTCCTCAGGCGCGGCCCCAATGTCGAGGGCGGGGCAGGCACAGGTCGGAACAAGGGCAAACGGGTGGGTAGGCAGGGACACAAAGGGAACTCTGGGCGGTGGCGGGCTGCAGAACAGGATTTGGGGTGGCAAACAGCCATGGAACTGGGCTTGGCCGCTTACATGCTGCTTACATATTTTCTTGGTCGGTCATTCTGTCACATGTTCTATAGGGTAGGAAGTAAGCGCAGGCAGGACTGGAGTTCAAATACGGGATCTTTACTCACAGGAATGTAGTAAGTACAAGCAACAGCGTTGTAGCGCAATCCTCACACCGCAGCAATGGCTAAACGCATACAACAAGAACATACACACAGTGACTAACAATAACTGACAAGGACTGGGAGAAAAGGACATAACTAAATACATGGGCAAACGAGGAAACAGGACACAGGTGAGTGGAAACACCGGTGAGTATGATGAAACTGATTCTGGGAGGGAAGACAGGAAGTAAAGACCAAATAAGGACATGTGAAACAACTAAAGTCCAGGAGAGGTAGACAGGACAAGACAAAACCACAAACAGAACTGCAAATGTTCCCGTTCAGCTGGTATCGTTAAAATAATGCCTCATTTCCACTGGTCTTTTACCCAGGTACCTGGGCTTCACCAGTGATTTATGCTAATGTTTCTAGACTTTCCTGTTTCGACTACACGTTTAGTACCAAGGACTTCAGGAGGGGCTCAGATGAGCAGGGAAGAGTAAACTATCAAGGCAATTTGGCTTTCCAGTTACAAAAAATAAAAGGTGACATTTTTCTGGTAGTAAAATAAAAATAACAATAACGCCATGCTCACTTTGTTTATAATATGGAGTCTCACTGCTCCGTACTTGTATTGAGTCAATGGCATCGAACCACCTTCGGTCGTTTCAACTCTCTGTTTCAACTGTTCGAGTTTTTGCTTCCCTGTACTGTTGCTTTATTTTCTTTATTTTATCAGGGATCTGTTTGTTAGATCGGATGAAAACCATTACGAGAAGCCTAAAACTAAGCAAACGATACACATTGCTATTCGAATTGCACAAGATGCGTCATTTTCACAGAATTTAATGCATCAACCCGCAAACCCCGCCCTAAGTCCTTAAGTCCAGGGCTTGGCACCAAGTGAGCGCCGGGCTACTAGGCCACGTCCTACTGGCCGACTGGCACCGGTCAATGGAAACAGAACAGTCTGGACTTTGGGGTAAAATACCAGTGTTTGGCATCAGTGAAAACTAGGCCTCCTTGTATATTTGGAGCCTGTATTGTTATTGTGATAATTAGCATGGCTTGTTCAAACATCTGAAAACAGACACTAGTAGTTAATCAATTCTGCTCAATTCATCCTCAACTGGTGGTGATGAAGATTTGGTAATTGCCATCTTTGTAAATATATTTGATAACATGATGATGATGGTAAAGTTGTTTTCTACTAAATACAAGGGATGGACAAAATGGCAGAAACACCTGTAGAATTGTATGAATGTATGCTTGTTATGTTTAGATTACAACAGAACATCCGTTTATCCATTCATAGGAAGTCACATTCACTCAAAGCGTGACAGTAATCAGCCAGTGTGCTTACAGTACTGTGTTGTGTATTCTGGATTGCGATGTCTATAAACTAGTGGACGACCGAAAGTTTCTTTGAGATCGAGTTTTGTAAGATCGAGTCTGTGACATCATGAACAATAGACTATCGAATGCTGCAATAAATAATTGAATTACTCTTCAATTATTCTCGCGTACCCTTTGACAACCGGGTACGCGATCATTATTTCACCACCATACGAACGGCTGATTTATAACACACCACATAAAAAAGGAACTTGAAGTAAGGAATCACATCACAATTACTCCCAAAAAGCAGTTTGATAATTAGTCCTTTGATTTTTGAGTATTTTTTTTTTGAGTCAAATCAACATGAGGCAACTGAGTTCTAAAGAGCTCAAGTAGTCTGTAACCGAAGTGCAGGTGCATTGCTCACAAAAACTGCAAAATAAAAATATCAATGTCATGATACCATGTGCCGAACATGGACAAATTGCATTGGTAAAGAGAACATTGGTCGCAAGTCTAAGCTGACCTACAGGAATTGACGGACACTCAACAGGATATTTTCTCAATGACCCAAAGGACAGCCTCAAATCTTACCACAGAATTGAATCAGCAACTCTTGTTACCCAGTCTCAACAAAAGCTGTACGTTGTGAGCTTCACAAAGCTGAAATTTATGGCAGGGCTGCCATTCGGAAACCACTAATATCCAAGGACAACATGTGGAGACATATAATTTGGTGTAAAGAGCTCAAAACCTGGACCCGTGTACAATGGAATGAAGTACTATGGTCTGATGAGTAATCTTTCACTCCATTTCCTACATCTGGACAGGTTAATGTTCGAAGAAAGCCAAAGGACACCTTCAGCCCATATCGTCTGCTGCCAACTGTTAAACATGGTGGGGGATCCATCATGGTATGGGCAGCCATCTCATGGAAGTCACAGGGTCTGATGATTGGTCAGCATGATCATATAATGGCTAAGGAATATGAGACTCTTTTAGAGACAGGTGCACCCTCTTGTGCAATCACTGTTCCCTCATGATGTTCCAATATTTCAGTGTTTCTCAAACCTCTCCTGGGGCCTCCCTGGCCGTTCCATGTATTAGATGTTTCCCAGAGCTAGCACACCTGAATCACCTTCTTAACTAATTATCAAGCAATTGGCTGCTTGATTCAGGTGATCTACATCTAATACATGGAACGTCCAGGGAGGCCCCAGGAGAGGTTTGGGAACCACTGCAATATTCCAAGATGGTAATGCCCTGATACACACTGCTACACCAAATTCAAGAGAAGTTGTATGAACACCAGTAAGATGACAAATAAGTTCCATGGGTCCCCAATCATCACATCTAAAAATTATTCAACCGTAATGTGAAATTCTGGAGTGCTGAGTGTTTAAGTAGATTTCCATGTCCTTCATCTCTGATGAAGAACTTTTCGTCTTGAAGAATGGTGCAACATCCCACTACAAGCAGTTCAGGACTTGTATGACAACATTCCAAGAAGGGTTGGAGTTCTTCTGACACCAGAGGGTGGTCCTACAGTAATCCTTATTAGGTCTTTGCTATTAATAAATTGTTGGTGTTTCTGTTATTTTGTCCACACCCTGTATTTGCCTACTTCAGTAATGTAATCTGCTTTTCAAAACCCTTCGTGACCATGCTCAAGCAGAAACTTAGAAGAATAAAGAAGATTGAAAATGCCATGTAATTTAACATTCTTAAGACAGCTGACGCTGAATGACAAAATAAGTCAGTTGGATGATTAAGAGGTCCATATTAAAACTACACCATGATGGTGCTACATTATCACTAAATCTGTCACTGGGATGAAGCTTGTAAAGTGTGTATGTATCTGGGGGGGGGGGTCTCAGAGGAAAAGCTGGTAGACCTAGTAATACAGGTGATCATTCATACTTCTTCCATTAAGTCTGACACATGTTGTAGTAGTCTGGGACTTGGCAAAACAATCCTCTATAATCTGAATGAACACTTTAGATGATGTCAGAATCATTTTAGTTAATGTGCTATGCTAAAATCACTTGTACATTGTGTCTGACTTACTGCAACAACACATTTCAAACAACTCTCCCTAACTTCCCTTCATTTTTGGTCTAACAGCTTACAAAAGCAGTAAGTAATATTTTGGGATATTTTTGCTATAAAAAAGGAGATGGCACAATGATTCCCCACACTATTTAATGATTTTCTCGCTTGAACAGATATTTAGTCAACTGTGTAGAATTAGCAACCAGAAAATGACAGATGTTTCCACTTTTCCCTTTGACAACAGACACCAGTACACCTTCTGTTGACCAATACAAATTCTGGTAGGATTTTAGTATGTGCTTTTGTGTGCACCCAAAATAATTTCTGGTGAGTAAATTCTGTGAAACACTATCATTCCACTATTATTCGAGAGCTGCTTCAATGAGGACGAGAGAATGGGAGTTAAAGACTGACAGGGGAGATGAGTTGAACGGTGATTAGTGTTGGCAGACTGATGCTCCAATGTGACATAACAACCTGGTTACTTTCTTAATTTCATTTGTAAAAAATAAAGCAGGGCTCTAACTATGTAGTTAATATAATTATTATCTTATCTATTTACAATATCAGGCACAGTGGTTTCAAATACACTTTTTTTTATTTATACTGTGTGAGTTTACTCGGTTAAAGACTGTGTGGAAATGTGGTTACTAACCAAGACTACCTCTAACCAAGCATGAGTGATTGTACAACGCTGTCCAGTGGCAAAGGTTCACTGTTGACTGTTGAGCTTTGCTCCTGTTTTTCACTTGTCATCTCACACTCAGCTTATAGGCTGACATTTTCCTTTGTGGAGCTGTTGCTGAGCACAATAAACAATGTATGATTTTTTCATATCATACCTCTCTCCTGCACTCTTTTTTTTCTCTCCCTCTCCCTCACTTCCTCTCCTCCACACCTCTCTCTCTTTCCCTAGCTTCATCTCACTTTCTTCTTCTCTACCCCTCCTCCACAACCCTCTCTCTCCCTCCTTCACAACTCACTATTTCCCTACTTCTGTCTCTCCTCCACACCTCTCTCTCCTCCACACCTCTCTCTCCTCCACACCTCTCTCCTTCACACCTCTCTCAGTGTCTTTCCTCCACGCACCTCTTTTTTTGTCATCCATTTTTTTCAGAACCTTTCTGATACTAATTACCATATCACACAGTCCTGACAGGGGGAGTCGGAGGAGCTTTTGCAACATTTCCGGGGAGACAATGGGATCAGGCCATTCACCGACCAAGCTGTCATTCCAGGCCATTAAGCCAATCGTGGTGTGGGAATGGGTGTGTTTTCTTTGAGCAGCAGGACAGAGAGGTTACAGCCAACCTGGAGGGCTGGAAGAGGGATGTTTTACCTGCAGGTGAACACAGAGGAGCAGCTGGGGAGCTGTGATCACTCAGCCAGAGACAGCTAGGATTTTGTCAAGAGACCATGGGAAAATACAGCAACATTTTCGCTACAGCGTTTTCCTAAAGAACGTTTTCCCTCATAAAGCGTATGTCTGTGTGCAGACTGTCAAAAATCTGTACCAGAAACAGCACAACAGTCCTTTTACAAAAGAGATCTGGATCTGTCTTGTATGAGCAGACGACCTGTGGCATGGATTGTGGAAGGCTATTCAACCGTTGCCTATATATGCACAATGTTGAGAAACAGTCAGTGATATCATAATCGTAACATTGAGTAGCAGCAGGACACAGTCGCAGAGGTGGTTGATCAAAGGACTTTAAATAAACAGACTTAATAACAAAAGGCTCAAAAACCAAACACTCAGTCACATACAACAATGGCCGACAAGAAACACGGGAAACTGGGGAATCTTAATAAGGAGGTGACTAGGGACAAACGAGACACAGATGGCATGACTAAATGACACACAGGTGAAATCAATGAACATGGGATTCAAATACAACATAGAAACAGACCACATACAACTGAAAGACACTGAACATAGAAATGCAACAGTCGGCATGGCACAGGCCGTGCCCGGCTGTTCCAGTATTTTTGTCCAGCTCCATGTCATACTGTTCTCCTTCCGTACGGTACTGCTGACAGCCAAAGCTCAGCATATCTTACAGTCTAACAACAACTCATTAGTAAAAATGTCCCTGTTAGTCAACACCTGCTCTTAATGGTTCCATCCATGGAAGGGTTTAAGAAATGTCTAATCAAATGCAATTTTTTACGTGCTTCATTGAACAAACATGATACAGAATCATGCACAAATACCTACACAGTTACAAGTCATCTCAACACAACATAAAGTTGAGTATGTGTGAGAGTGTGTGTGTGTGTGTGTGTGCGCGTGGGAGGTAAACTCACCAACAATGTATCAGTGGATGGGAAATAATTCCATGGTATCTTCTAAAGGTATAGAGTGCAGGGATAATTCTACATCCAGGGTGGAAGGCAACACGGACTCTGAATTATAAAGAGAAAATGGGAGATGGAATAGATGGAAAGGGAATGGGGGTGGGAGAGAAAGGGAGAGAAAGGAGAAGCACGTAAGAAGTAAAAAAAGGAGATCAGGTCAGGAATAAACACTCAAAGTATATAAAAAACACATCACTTTGTGTGTGTTTGTGTGTGTGTGGTGTGAGATCCATGTCTATGTGTACATGTGGGTACCTGAAGTCACCCCAAAACTAGTAAAACCTGAAACCCCCACATGGTTTCAGGTTCCCACAAGGGGAAATGCAACGTCTGGCTTCGGTTCAGGAAAAAACGTCCATTTGGACATAGAGTTAGGATTGGATTTAGGCATTACAAGTTAGGGTCACCCTTGTGCTTTTGTGCTAGATTAAGTTTTAAACAACTTAAGTTACCATGGTAATGGTATGGGTTAGGCTAGGGATTAGAGAACATGGATTTCTTAGTCGGGGTTAGCTCTTATTAAGTCTACACAAGTATATAAAGAGAACTGTGTGTATATTGAGAGTAAATGTTATGTTCACACACCCTAATGATACAAATGCACCAAGGTGCTGTATATTAGCTAAATCATAACTTTGTCAACCAGACGGCTGTCTCTCTTTTTTAGCAGATTATACTCAACCTGCAACAATTAGGACTGAGTTGAACGGTGATTAGTGTTGGCAGACTGATGCTCCAATGTGACATAACAGGAAGGGCCCATTAGACAGGTCTGCAAGCCTTACAATGTCTAAGCCTTTTCCTATAGTGTACATGTGCTTATAAAGACCTGTACAAATGGACTTCAACCTGGTTAATATACTGTACGCTTTTTCTAAATCAAAGTGCAAAACCTAGATTCAAAGCAACTGAAACTATCATTACTCAAACCATGTGAAAGTGAAAAACTGTAACATTGTTATTTTAACAGATAGGTAAATGGAAGAAGTGTTGTTGATATATTTTGACCCTGCACATCAGCATTTTAAATAACACATTATTGAGGAAAATAGCCAAGACAGCAATACACAGTGGCTCCTTTCCAACTGAACACAAGAATTTCAAAGTTATTGGTTGTATACACAAAGCAGATACTATCCTCATGCTTGTGTGTCAACTCCAAAAAAATGCAGTCTGTTAAATGCAGTAACTAATATACAGCTCCGGAAAAAATTAAGAGACCACTGCACCTTTTTCTTTCCTTTCCAAAAAAGTCGAAAAGGAAGGTTTTGAGTGAGGAACAGAAGGGTTAAAATTAAGAGACCACTGCAAATTTGAACGCTTCTGTTCTTCACTCAAAACTTTCCTTTTCAACTTTTTTGGAAAGAAAAGAATAAGGTGCAGTGGTCTTTTAATTTTTTCCGGAGCTGTATAACAAGAAAGAACAGGTCTAGGCAGTACAAATTACACATATACAAATACAAGAAAATAATGAATCAAATAAATTAACCAAAATGTGTTCATCTTTGTTGACAGCGGCAGGGTGTGTATCAGTGGGGTTGTCAGTGAGTGAACGAGCGTTTGTGTCCACTGACAATGTGTGTGATTGAGGGTTGAGTCGGATATGGTGAGTATGCATGCATGAGCTCTAATGTGAATTTAGTGTGTGAGTACGTGAGTGTGTGAGTATGCAAAAGGAGGTGCAGTTCAGAAGTTGTAACACCACAGCAGGAAAGAACAAGAAAATTAAAATAATAAGATCCTTTAATAACTGTTTGAATTAACAAAAGCATTACTGCAACACACAATGAGATTTCAGAATTATACAGGATGTGACCAAAACAGCTCCTCTTTTCACAGACTCACTGGTACCAGCTTATCTACAAGTCCCTCTCCTGCAAATTCCCCATCTACCACAGCTCACACTTAAACGTCTGCCGGACACAATATAAAGCCATACTCTGGTAAAAACCTCACACTAGTTGCTCATTGAAAAATGTCCTTTGGCTGTGGTTTCTTTTGTCTGCTGCCAATGATTTAAACAAACTGCATACAATTTTCAAACTTGACTAACCCATCTTTATATACAGTATTGTAGAATCATATTATGAATATATGTTTCATTGAAAGTTAAATGCGCCTAGATAATGAGAACAACAGAAACATCTGTGTTTAGATTCTCTCTCTGTAGGTCACACTCTGCCTCAAACTCAGAAATGTGGAATGTTTACATTGAACATTTGGCATGGGCTTCTCATGGAAATGTGTTCTGTGATAGGTAGACACGACCTTCGATGTGTATATCTGCTAGCAACCATCTTTACAGTGAGATCGATTGAACAACTAACATCAGACAACTCTGTTGTGGCGCTTTTAATAAAGCATCTCTTTCTCCCTTGATTTTCGACCGAGTACGTTCTTACTAAGTTAACCACTATATGAACGATATATTCCAACAGTATGTATCACTTGTACGTTTTGTTTTTTATTGTATTAATGTGTAAATGTACAACTATTTGCGCAACCACTCAAAACAGTTTGCAATGTTCAATCATCATTGAAAATACTGTGATCTCAAAATGTGACATCAATGAACTCAATGAAAAAACTAAAAAAAGTATTCTCTCTTTGCATGCACTTTTGTTGTGTAACTCTTGGTAGCCAATTTCTTCTTAGATTTGAACTCCAAAAAATCTGACCTGGATTACTGATGACAGGACATGTATTTATTTTTTCTAATCTCTTATAACACATCAGATAGGGTAAACATACCTATTAAGCCCACCAAAGTCAAAGTTTAGACATTTCTAATATATACTGCACCTTTTCTAAATAATGTGGAGATAAAATTAAAGATTAAAGGGGAATTACTAATGTTAGCAATGATACATTTGTTCAATGGAAATACAACCCAATCTAGAATTTTCGACTATAATAATGAAGTACATAGGTCTTCTTCTATTCATAAAATACTATAAATTAGATACTGCACCCCTAACAAATTGCATTCAGATAATACAATTGTAATTTTTAGAAACAATAGTGAAACGCCAATGTTGAAACATCAAAATTGACCATACCCATGTGGTGTTCTGTGGCTGGCTGTAGTCATTTCAAGTAAATGCAGAAAAGTGTTTATTTGTGCTTTGTTAGCTTGGTGCGAGTAATGCACAAAAAATAAACTACAAAAGATCCCACAGGTAAACAGCACATTCATGTTTATCCTGCTAACTAGTTAGTTACATGGCTACCAATCAACTCAAAAACAAGCTTGGCTAACTAGCTAGTTAGTTAGTTAAGCTATGTTAGTTTTCCAAGTGGCAGCAGCAACATGCAAATCAAGTTTGCAAGTTTGCTGTAATAAATCCATACAAGCTAGATGGGTTGATCAACCTGTTCATGCACGTCTTTTTGTCATGAGCATGATCAGTCCTCTTTTGGCTTGTGTTTAGCATGTTTTGAAACTTTACACCATCACTACCTAGTTTTTGTGGCTCTGGGACAGGGCCATTTCCAAGAGGTCGGGTGACCAACGCTGGTGAAAATGCCATTATGTGCTTCTGTAATCAACTTCCCTGCCCCAGATTCTACATGCGGACCAGCTCTCACTTTCAGAATCCTCCAGAATTTTTGTATTTATTTCATCTTTATTTATGCAGGGAATCAAGCTGAAACTAGGGATTTTTTTCAAATGGGATTTTGACATACCAACACTCAATATAGATTGTATTTTTCCCGGCTCCTGACTCCTTTTTAGCCTGAGTTGCAGCTGCTCCTGGAGACAGCTGCTGTGTGTGGCTTCTACATCCCATGACTTGCTTCCAAGGCTTTTGAGAGGCCACGTCTGCTCTGCACCCTGACCATGGATACCCACTCAGAGGCTCTGAAGTTTTGGGAATGACTTGACAGACGACCAGGCGTAAACATTTGATACATTTGAACATCATCTAGCCTCAGGTGTTGAAAATGAGAACACTCCATGTGTTACCATGTGTCTCCCTGAAAGGTGACAGTTGTTTGCTTAAGTTCTGTAATCATCAACATCATCAAGGAAACAATTTCTGCAACGAAATTTGGGAATGGTTCTAATTTTCAAGAACGAGTGGTATTTGCGAAAACTTGAGCACTACTAGAAACGCTAACAATTTTGTGCTGTCATGACCAAAACAAACACTGGTACGATCCCTGGATAACACAAAACAGAGAGTTTAGTTTTTTTTAGACACATCAAAGGAAATGGAACCATATGTGTATCTGGATGCATTTTAGCAGCTTTAGAAATCTTTAAAAAATCTTAAAAAATACGTATGTTGCCATTAAAAATTATGGACTGAGAGATTTATTAAAAACTGAGAGCTCATACCTCAGATCACAGAACCTCTAGGATGTCCAATCATATGTCACTCCAGAAGTTATATTAAAAAAACCCTGGTGCCAGGAAAGCTAAGGTTAAAATGATTAGGATTTTAACCTTGGTTAAAATCCTAATCATTTGCAGTGTATTTTGCTATACCAGCTCTGCTAAAACCATGCTATTGATTCATATTGATTAATAAATAATAAACCTGTCACATCCTGGCACCGCAGGCCTTTTTGTTGCCTTTAAGTCCTTTATTAAATGTCCTCTGTTCTCCCTGCACCTGTGTCCTGCCTCCTGTTTCAACGTTACAGAATGGCCGACCTCAACAAAGGACACAGCGGTTGAACGGAGGACTTGGGAGAGAGGGCCATAGACTGTTTGGCGGATAGCTCATGCCAAACAATTTTTTGGGGGGTGGCTATGGCAGTGTGTACAGCAATCGGTTCGTCGATTGTGGGGGCTGCCCACAGTGCACAGAGACGATGAGCATTTCAGCTTTGATGTAGGACCCTATGGAGGCGAATCCAGGAGCACAGATGAGAAGGGTGCTCGGCCCCAGCAGCTGCTGCAACGGGAGATGAGCGATGGGATTTAGTGATGGCTCGGAGTGCCCATGGTTTTAGGAGGCGACTGCTTTTTAGTGCACGATCCCTGTGGAGGCAGTAAAAAACCATCAGTCCCAGCAGGTGTTTGGAGGAGGACAGCGCCACTGAAGTCCTGCCTTGCCCCACTACCCGGTCCTCCGTTCCAGGGCTGCGTCTCAGCCGGCCCTTCCTGTCTGTTTCTGTTCCTGGTTGTCTACGGAGCCCTTCTTTCACAGTTCCGTAGACTTCGGCAGAGTTCCAAGATAGGCGGTTGCCGCCTTTGGACTCGTCCGTCCCTCATCCCCCGTGTCTCATCCGTCTTTCTGCTGCATCCGTGCCTTTTTTGAGGGGGGTACTGTCACGCCCGAATCCAACACCCTCTCTCCCTCATTTGGAGCACGGACAGCTGTTTGTTTTTATTGCCCTCAACTGAGTTTCTCGTCACTGTCCCTATTTAAGTTCCTTCTTCCCTGGTGTTTGTTGTCGTTAATTGTTAAGCTTTCATACCACTGTGATATTGTTTCTGTTTTCGTGTCACTTCTAATTTTGTTACTTTTTATCACTTAATTAAAAGTTCTCTGTTCTCCCGCCTCCTGTTTCAACGTTACAAAACTACATGGTAAAGTAATTCAGAACAATTACACAGATCACTCTCTAAATCAAAAATAATGTCAAGTAAAAATGAAGGAGGTAATATTAACTGTACGGGACCACCATTCCTTAAGTGGAAATATATATTGTCAGTCACTTGGACACACATTGTGTTCTGTGATAAAGTCCTCTCTGTTGTCAGCATTGGGCCTTGAGAGCATAGTGACTGAGCTTTCGACCTGTGGCTAAGTGCCAATGTAACCTGTTTCACCAGCCTGCCATGCACTCCCACTAATTGAAACAGATGGAGAGTTTGAAAGGAGAGATAAGAGGAGTCATGAGGAGCCCTAGGGTGGAAAAGATGAAAAGAGGGTACAGAAGTACAGTTGGAGGCAGGTTGCACACACCAGATTTCACTTCCTATTAGAAACATGTGAAACCAATGGTCACCCTTGAAACTGAATACTGAAGAACAATACTGAAGAATACTGATTGCACACATCCTCAAACATTTTCACAAATTGTGTGAACAGACCCGAAAAAATTCCACATACCTTGATTAGTGTCTGATGAGGAACTAAATGTTACAGTTGCAGTGAAGAGAGGACTGTAGAAACAAACAACACAAAGGTTGGAGATGGAAACAGCACAGCGTAGGGATTACATCTCATACCACACAGGGATGCTTTGGATTGCCACTCCACTGTCCAGAAACAGATACTCCACATGAATACCTGTAGTCCATGAATACCTTTATGCCAAACAAAAGCCCAGGAAAAAATTGACGTTGCACGTCCATATTTTTTAAACATGGACGGAAAGATGTCAGGCACCCAGGTCTCGGTCTGTTCTTGTACGTGTGTGCGTGTGTGTTTGTGTGTGTTCGTAGGGAGGTGTGTTGGCCTTTCTTTGTCTCCTGTGGAAATGCTGTAATGGGATATGGAGCTGGTAAACAAAACCTGTCCTTTCAACTGGCTCGCAGACATGGGTGGGTAGAATATATTTTTTAGAATGTTGTGCTAACCAGACTAGCGGCTGACCAGGAACCGTGGAGTTGTGCGTCTGTGTGTGTCTGAATGATTTTGTGTGTCGCTGTGTGCCTTCCTTTGTGTCTGTCTGTCTATCTGTCTGTCTTTTATTGGAGGGAATCACACCAGCATTATTAGTAGTCACACACACACACACACACACACACTCACACACTCACACACACACACACACACACACACACACACACACACACACACACACACACAACATTCCCCTCACATCACCTCTGCTGTCGAAAGGACAGTTCGTCTTAATCATGTCAATGAGGATTTGGGGTATTTAGCAGTCAGCATGTCAAACCTCTCAAGCCTCAACCTGATCTGATCCCAAACCAAATAAGCCAAAGCGGCCATTTCTATATTCATGGCGGCTGAGGACAGGCCTGGTGTAATTGACTCAAGGTCACCTCTGCTACGGAATCAAACAACATGGTGCTTCATTACACTCCCTTAGTAGGATTCTCAAATTGTTTGGAAACATCGTTCCCATCTCCTTTTTTGCACCTTATTTGTTGTTTCAGAATGTAAAGATGTTTGAGATATATTTCACTTGTTGCTGTGACTACCAGCTACCCTCAATTAACTATAGTATATGAGGGGAGAAAGTGCTTCATTTTTTAATAAAGTTACCTGTGTTTAGGCTATTGAGATACACCTTTATATCTGCTTGTCTGGTAGTCAGTGTAAACTGGGACAGGCACACCTTACTTCTGTTCCCACAGGACTAACTAGTGTTATGTTTTCTAACAGTATTCCCCCAGTCACTAAAATTCACTGTATTTTCAACACAGTGTGCTTTCCAAAGTCCTAGCTTAATCCCTAACGGTTTTCATTTTTTTAGGACAAAGGCCTGGATACAAGTTAAGTTTTCATCCATTTCACCAGGGAATAAAAGACGCTGTTATTAGCTTGCTGCATTTAGATGTTAGAACGTTTTTCTTAAAGAAAAACAGCATGTGTCTCAATCCTCCATAGACACTAAGGTACAGCTTCGTTCTGACACCATGCCTACTCCTGTCAGCGGTGTGTGTGTGTGTGTGTGTGTGTGTGTGTGTGTGTGTGTGTGTGTGTACTGGCATGTGTGATCCCTGTCTATGTGCATATGTCCCCACAAAGTAAGTAAAACTGACCCTGAATCAAGATTTTGCAACAGGTCCTCACTAAGGCCGACTCATGGGTTAGGTCAGGGGAAATTGTACATTTGGAAATAGAATTGGGGTTAATTTTGGTTTAGGGATAACAGGATATGTGTTGGCACTAGGGCTAGGTTAAGTTTAGGCAGAAACGTTCAGGCTTTTGAGTTTTTGGTTATGGTGAAATTTAGGGATAGGGTATAGGGAACATGGATTTCTGGGTTTCCGTAAACATGCGTGTACCGTGTCTGGCTTTTTGATATTCTCTTCATAACAAAGAGTCTGGCAGTCTCAAACCAACAAGCACATAATTAGTATTTAAGGATATTCAATTTTCAAAGGAAGACAGAAATCTTAAAACACACATTGTGTACACTGGGGACAGTATCTGATAATGAATTGAATCCAGAACTGCTATGTTAACATTAATGGGGGTATGCTGACTTTGTTCAGACCCATTGATGCTTCTGTAGCATCTGTCCAAACATGTAGCTGACGAAGGAGATGTTAGTTAACGCTAGTGTAGCCTTGATATTACTATCCCTGAGAACTAAAGTAATTGTCCCTGTATCTCAGTACTCTAGTCTTGTCTAGTTTTGTAAGGGTGGTTGATTGGCTTCAAAATGTATAAACGTGGCTCACTCTACTCCCATACACTCAAAGATTTTAAAGCACACTGACTTTTTCAGGCTTTTGAGTATTTAGAAACTATTTGAAAATAAGGCATCACATCCAGTCTCGGACAGGTACATGTTACTCTTATCTTAAAGTTGAATCACTATGACACTTATCTCAAAGTCAATGGCAGAGTGTGCTCTAAAATGTCAAAGAGAGACATTCAGGAATGAGAGAGAGAGCAAGAAAAAGAGATCAGAGAGATTAACTCAGAGAGGGGAAATAAGTTTTAGTGAGCGTGGCAGAGAAATGGGATCTGTGGTTGCGGATACTGGGATGGTAATTGATTTGAGGATAGTGCCCCGCCGGGAGGCTAAATCAGAGAACGTTTGATTAGTCTATGGGATCTGAGATGCCGCCTGATGTCTTTAAACACTGACCGAGGGGAAGAGCGGAGGGTCAAAACCCAATAAGAGTCAGGGGTCTGGATGAGGCCCAACCCAGCAGAGTAATTAAAAGGCTGGCTGACTCAATGAGAGGGAGTAAGCATTGCTGCACTGCAGTTATTAATAAATGCATGATTTTTCTTGCTTATTGTCTGTATACTTCTGCACAGTGTCTTTTTAATTGGATTGCACTGCTAATGCTGTCTGGGTAGCTGAGAAGTTATTTTGTAGATACAGTAATAACTGATACTTTTATGTTCTGATACCATGTTACTTGGTCTGCTATTAACTGATACTTTTACGTTCTGTTACCATGTTACTTGGTCTGCTGTTAACTGATACTTTTACGTTCTGTTACAATGTTACTTGGTCTGCTGTTAACTGATACTTTTACGTTCTGTTACCATGTTATTTGGTCTGCTGTTAAGGCCAAAAATGTAGCATGATAGTACATTGAAAGTAGATGTTGTGTTTTAACTTCTGATGTTTCAGACCACATAAATATCTAGATGAGGAAGTGATGTATTTTGGGAGAGAATCCTATGGTTTTTAATTATAAAAATCTATTTTTGCATTACAATGTGCACATCTCCTTAGTTTGTGTATAATGCAGGATCAGAGGAGAACATGTGGGACATAGAACACCTACAGAGGTAAGGCCAGACCTTCCAGCTCAGTAACTTTTATGAGCTTTGGTCTCAGCTCTGAAGAATAACTATTCTCAATCATTGAGACTTCATCCTGAACAATTAGTTGTTGACCAGTTATTATTGACCAATCATGACTAACTATTTTTGACTGACCATTAATTATTGACCATGTATTCAAATTACCAAAGGGGCATATGAGTGAAACACATTATTATTGTGTCATACAAAGTAGATCTCCTCTCATTAAAGTCTTCATAAATAATTATAATGTCTAAAATAGAACCTAAGTGCTTATACATTAATTTTGACTTAAGTATTATTCAAGATTTGCTGTTTCAGTATTAAATTATGATTTTACAAATACGTTATTGGAATATCACATTCACATCCTTTAATCTGTCACGCCATTTCATCTCAGCTAGATATCAGGCAATAAACCTGATATAATGAAGAATTACAGATAATACATTTTCTTATTGCTTTCATAAAGCTATTACACACATACACATTAGTTGGAAATTGAAAAAAATATATATTTGTATTGCCTTGGCTACTCGTATTGGTCCTCTCCTGCATCCAAAGCTCTTATGACAATTTTAATTTCAGTCAGAAGGAAGGAGGCGTGGATTTAGGGAAGGCAAAACTCTTCCATGTTTGTTTGCTTCCCATTGAACATTTAAAAAAAATATCGCAATTAAATCTGACAGCAACAATTGCATAAATATGGAAATTCTCCATCAATGACATATATGTGGTTATGCTTGTGGCAAGTAAGAAAGCCAAAATAATAATCCATTCTGGCATTGTTAGTTATTTACAGTCTTAACACTGAGGTCTTGTCATGGTCAAGGGTGTGAGGTCTGGGTTTGCCTGTGTTTATTCTTGCTTCTCATTTGTTTTTGTTTTCATTATATTCTAGTTAATAGTTGTTTTAGTTTTCCTTGTTTCCGTGTTTCTTAATTGTTTTAAACTTTGCTTTTCTGCTGTATTAGTCCTAATGATTTTCACCCGTGTATATGTTCACCAGCCATCATTTAGTGTCATAATTCACTGGACTGTATAGACCAGTGAATTATTTTATTTTTCTTCCTCTTCTATTTTTTTGTGTAGTGTTCTTGAGGATTATAACATATCATAACACAAAAGATAGTCATACTGATGAATTGAGGCAGATACGATGTCCAAATAGATTGTTGGTATGGAGGTGGTTGAACAGGGTAAACATTAAACTGTCATGTCAGATGGAAGACGCACCTATTTTGCTAGCACAAGTTGAGGAAAGAGTGCCCAAGAAGAGATCCATAACAAATGGATCTTAACAGGATCTAAATTGTAGGAGGCTCTGTCCTCCACAACTACGAGAAACTCTGCTTTGTCACTTCACATACACTTTCTATTCTCTGGATACGATGGAGTTCTTCGGGTTTGGAGTTCTCTGGGCAGCATCTTGCTCTGTGGGGAAGGCACGAAGATAGTATAGGTTAGGAGACAAGGGTGACACAGAGTTGAAGGCAGTACAAGGAATAAACGCATTTTAAGTGAGCTGTTTTGTTCAGGTGATAACATTTGGTTGGGTCAGACTGATGGGTGGACAGTACAGAGGCTATATGTGTGGCACTCAGAGAGGTTGATGGGATTACATTGCAGAGGTTGGACACACACAGACCTCTCTCACCATCACATGTTTTCAAACACACACACACACACACACATACATGCACACACACACGCACACACACACACCCACAAAGGGTTTCATAGGATTACAGAGAAGTGCTGGACTTGGAACAGGAGGGCAGGTCATATCACTCTCACACATCACCATCCTGATGCCCAGGGAAGAACTGTGCAGCACACATGAGTTGGGCCAAACAGCCATGTGGAAGGAAACTCCTGTTTATACAGTAACAGTAGGGGAGATTTGGGGGAAATGGAGAGACTGGCTGTGTGTTTGGCGGGATTATAAAAGAATGAAGGGGCTGTTGGGAAGCAAGTATATGTGAACAATATCCATACAACATCTACAGCAAATTCATTTCAAGCTATCCTAGAGTTAATAACTATGTGGTGCCACTTAAAAAGTAACATTAAAAAGACATTGGTGTTATCTTTTTCGATATTCTCAAACTTGCTATAGGAGAGTATGAATATGTTAAGGGGCCTTTAATGAATGAAAATGTATTTGCGAGTTTGCAACACCAACCATTTGGTATTAAGATTACAAAATGCTTGATTCTGTAGTTAGTGAGATATTTTTGTGTGGATCTGGAGCAATGCTTTGGATCATTGCCCAGCTTTAAGATCCAATGATGACTCAGTTTCAGCCTCCTGGCAGAGGCAGACAGGTTTTGGTAAAAAATCTGCCGATAATTGACAGAATTCATTACATCATGTATCCTAACAAGGTCCACATCATAATACTTCACAGGGTGGAAGTAATTTTCTAAGTAAAGCCAAATCTGGTGTTTATGCTCTATACAGTAGCTATATGTTTGTGTCATCTGAACCTAGTGAAAGTCAAAGTTCCAATGATGCTGACATTTTTATCTTGATGAGAGTAGATAAATAACTTCTTGGCATGGATGTGCCAAATTGTAGTTTTGGAGACTTGGTGACCCCGAGATTAAACCAATTTCTTTAATTCTCAAATTGTGATCCATAGAGATTTTTCTCCTCCTCGCTAGTGGACTATGGGAATGTCCATTCATATACTGAAGCATTTTTTTGTATATTTAATTCATTGAGATTAATAACATTTAGTTTCATGGTAATTGGGTGTTCTCTGTGTAAGGGAGTTTAGCATGGGTGTCACTTCTATTAGAGCGTAATACTTCTATTAGATTTGGTTCATAAGAATTCCTAGTGCTGCCAATAGTTGTGACACACATGTATTGGTGAATAATATTAACTTCTTGATTAAAAATGTGTTGTGAATAATGTGAACAATTTTACATTATTTATTGTCATGCCTGTCTCCCGATCGATGCCCATTCCTTGGCTTCGGAGATCAAACTCCTCGGCCTTCTGACCACCGGCCACCTGGTCCTGTGACATCAAATCCCCTTCTGCTCGGTTACCCCGGACAGCTCAACCCAACACCCCTCTGGTTCATTATGCACACCTGTTGGTCATTAGTGTCCTTTGAATTCCCTTGGTTTGTGTTCAGGGTTAGGTAACGTTGTTTAGGAATTCTGTTGTGGTTCTGGCCCACGCTGGTAACTGTTTGTGTTATATCTGGAGTCCTAGTTTTGCCTGTTAGTTTTGTTTTGTTTCGCAGGCTCCTTAGCCTGTTGTCCTTGTTTGCTGTATGCAACCCTTCCTTATTAAATACGTTGCTTACATCTGTGCCTGCTTCTGGCTCCTCCCAACGTTAGAGTTATACATTTCTCTCATAATGTACGCAGGAGATAAAGCTAATTAATATAAATACATTTTTGCTCATCTTTACCTAGTGGTCCAATAATTCAGTAGTTCATCTTTACCAAGGGGTCTAATAATTCAGGAGGGCACTGTTTTATATTTCCTATGATTTAGCTCACTCCAAGATTATTGGGTTCTGTCATTCCTCGGCGGCAGGCATTCAGTACATGGTTGGCAAACACTAGGTATTTGGGATTGCCCTAAGAGAGACGGTGTGAGGTTTTTACATACTGTACAGTGCCTTCTGAAAGTATTCAGACCCCTTCCTTTTAGTCATTTTTTTGCCATCAATCTACACATAATACCCCATGTTGCAATCCAATGAGAAAAGGTTGCATAATCAGAAAGAAAAAACTTTATTTTTTTTAAATTTGGGACAATTTATTGCAGATAAAAAACTAAAAATGTCTTATGTACATAAGTATTCAGACTCTTTATTCAGTACTTTTGGCAGTGATCACAGTTTCGAATCTTCTTGGGTGTGCCTTTACCAGCTTTACACAACTGGATTTGAGCAGTTTCTCCCATTCTTGTAAATCCTCTTAAGCTCTGTCAGATTGGATGGGAAGCATCGTTGAACTGCAATCTTCAGGTCTCCCCACGGTTGTTCATTGGGGTTCAAGTCCAGGCTTGGCTGAGCCTCTCAAGGACATTCACAGACTGGTGTTAGAGCTACTCCAGCGTTGCCACGGCTGTGTACATCAGGTCATTGTCCTGCTGAAAGACATATCTTCGCCCCAGTTTGAGGTCCTGTGAACTCTGGATCATTCTTCAAGGACTTATCTGTATTTTGCTCCATTTATACTACCCTCAATCCTGTCAAAGCATTGCCACAGCATGATTGTTTCAAATAAAATTTGATAAACTCATTTTTATTACATTTGTTTGTACTTTGTTTTAAAGATACTCAAATGTATTTATTTGAACTCAGGTTTAGTGAGTATATACAGCAAAACATTCTCACAAAAAACCTCACTCTATTAATAAGAGACTACTTTTGGCTGCTATTACGATTACCATGCAGTTGTTCTTTGGGTTGTTAGTCTTGTTTAGTTAAGCTGATAGTGACAAGTCTTGAAACCACCATACCTCCCCATTGGTGCGTATCTCAGGCCCCCATGCTATTTAAAGGACAATAGAGTAGGTAAAAACCCAGTTGGCTGAAGCTGTTAGAAGTTGGAAGCTAGTGGTGATCATATTAATTTCCTGTGTTTCTGACTAACTTAAATAGGTTGGGAAATTCACTATGCACAATATAATTGGTAAAACACAAACCAATGAGCAAAGTGATGTCTCAGAGGAATGCTATCAGCAACTTCAGCGTAGCAATATGTGAGCTAAGCAGCACTATACAGGGCATGTTATCTAAACAGGGCTTTTAAACATGTATGAGTTCTACAGATCTTGTTTCTAAAAAAGGGGTTATTAGATGTCATTGCATAATTCTGTGTAGTTGTTGAGCCTTGCAGGGACATTTTTAAAGCAATTCTTAAGCATATTGATTACTGCCACAATATTAGCCATTATATTCATGTGGTGTTTCTGTATGTTCTTAATACAGGACATATTATTTTACCATGTGACCATACAGGGATTTTTATAGGTCCCTACATACAATGAGATTACTGTTTGACAATCTGTGTACAGTATTCAGATTGGACAGAAGAAACTGAAATACCAGAACTGAAAAGGTTTTCTGTATAGATTTGATAAGATACACACTTGGAGCATTGTCTGATCCATCCCAAGTACCAGGTTGGAATTATTATCACATGACTGATGACCCAGTTGGAGTCAGGTATCAGCCAATGAAATTGGATGTCCCGGCACCCTATTGACAACATGAAGGAAGGCCTGTAATGCAGTGCCAATGCATTAATTTACATTTAGCAGACACTCTTAACCCTGCTATGATAATAGATTAATTACAGAGATTACAGAGAACCATGTCCCATTACTTTTTCTCCACTCCTGCATATTTGTATATTCATCATGTTCAAATAATATTTGAAATAATAATAATTAAGAAATCTGATGAAAATGTATTATTCAGTACGCAAAAAACATTGCTGTGATCCTAGACAACACCCAATATTTCTCCACAAACGTTGCAACCTTACCTCAGGAAGTGGCGTTGTTGTGCCACTAGTTCTTCTATGGCTCCCTTCACTCCACTACAAAACCTTCATCCCTTCAGACAATGCTCAGAACTACATCTCCACCTGAGGTCTTCATTCTGTCATCTCTGAGAACTTGGACATTCAAGGCTTACAGGAGGGTAGCTCCCACTCAGCCCAGTCAAAGA
>JACXGI010008428.1:0-33590 GCA_016801175.1 Esox masquinongy | reverse complement strand
AATTTTCTGAGATACTGAATTTGGGGTTTTCATTAGTTGTCAGTTATAATCATCAAAATTAAAAGAAATAAACACTTGAAATATATCAGTCTGTGTGGAATGAATGTATACATTATACAAGTTTCACTTTTTGAATAGAATTACTGAAATAAATCAACTTTTTGATGATATTCTAATTTTATGACCAGCACCTGTATGTATTCAGGTCCTCTTTGTAGAAGTGCTTTGGCATCGATCACAGCTGTGAGCTCTTGGGTATGTCATACCAGAACTTTTGGTCAGTTTCTCCATTCTTCACTGCAGATCCTCTCAGGCTCTATCAGATTGCATGGGGAATGTTGGTGAACTACTATCTTCGTGTCTCTCCACAGATATTCAAAGAGGTTCAACTTGGAAATGGTTGGGCAACTCAAGGGCATTCACAAATTTATCCTGAAGCCCATCTAGCATTGTCTTGACTGTGTGCTTTGGGTCATTGTTGTGCTGAAATATGCAGTCTCTCAGACCCTGCTGCTGAGAAGCCTCCCCATAGCATGATGCTCCCACCACCATGCTTTACAGAACGGATAGTATTGGCCAGATGATGAGCAGTACCTTGTTTTCACCAGATATGAAAACCATGGCTTGGTTTTTGCTCTGACATGCACCGTGAAGCATTGGAACTTACATGCATTTTTGTGCCTTTATTATTCATGTCCAAACAATTTAATTTGCCACAGATGGACTCTAAGTTCTCAAGTCATCTAAAGCACATGGGATGCATCTGATCTCAATTTGGAGTGTCATAGCAATGGGTCAGAATAATTATTTACATGATATATTTCTGTGTTTCATTTTGAATAAATTGACACACTTTTTTAGCATTGACATTATAGGGTATTGTTTGCAGATTGGTGGCAAAAAGGGGTTCTGAATATTTTCTGAAGGCACTGTATCTACAGACTCTGCGTAAATATAGTGTGTTGCTCCCCAGTCATGTATTTTTTGCTCTTTGAGGGACTCTAAGCAAAAGCTCCATTGACCGATTGATAATCTCTGTTGAGATTTAAGGATTTAACTGACAGTTAGCATAATCCCCAAATCCTGGTCTTTGAGGACATTTCATTGTTTCTACATTCCCTGTATGTTTTAAGTATAACATAGGACCATGCAGGGGAGTCTACAAAGGTATACCAAACAGAAGCACTCAAACATCCCATGACGTGTATTACATGAAAGTTGTCTCTTGTGGACAGACTACCTGAACAGTGTAAGGTGTATCTGCCAAGATACATTGGTATGCGCTAGATTGAGCTGCATTTGTTCAGGTGTTCAGGTTTTTCCCGGTTATTTGGACTAATCGCGATTTTGCAGTTGTATCCCTCTAAATTTTGGAAAGGGAGGGGCATTCGTCCCGTAACTTGAAAAGACGGTTGAGCACCTGGTTCTGATCCTCGTTCTGTTTTTTTTTCACTTGACACATATGGACCCAGAACTTAATGGAGCATCTGACCAATTACGGACGACTTCTGTTCTGGGTTAACTGAGATTAACATGACAGCAATATGCTCTCCATCTGCCGTAGTAGGTGTACCGTTTTATACAATGAAATTGAGCATACCGTATTCCTAGGGAGTTCAGACCGGTGCGAACCAACCACCTGTCAATCAACCGATATCACAGTTTCCCCTGTGACAGCACAACCATATGCCGCGTGTGAAATATTCCGTGTGCATCTTCCCGTGTGCGTGCGTCTGACAGTGTATGTGTGTGTGCACGCCCGTTTCCCCCAGAAGGGGCTGCCTGTGTGTGTCTTCCACATGCTGGGCGAGTGGGTGGTGGCTGCTGCTGGATGCTGCTGAGTGCGGGGCCTGTCACGGGAAGACTAATGGCACGCTGAGAATGGCTCCCGCCGGGCTGGGCTCTCTCCGCCTCTCCTCGCCCCGCTGCCTGCTCTGCTGCAGCCCTGGAGCCCCACGGTGCTGCTCCGCTGGGGGAAAGGAGAGGAGAGTTGGAGGGGGGTTAGAAGGCGGCTAGTTGGTGAATATTAATGGCTGTACAGATGCAGAAGAGGGTCCGCTGACACGCACGTGTACACGCGAAAATTCACATAGCGCAAGTATGCGTAAATTGCAAACATGCAAGCCACACGCACGGACACACACACTCTCCAAGGGGAGAGTGAGTGACAGCCCGACTGGTCGCTAAGTGATTAGCCGTGGCGGCTTATACCATGTAGTCAAATGTAGGCGGAGATGAAGGTCAATGGACGGGGTCAACACATCCCAAAGGGCAACCTCTGTGACCTTTGACTCCCCTCAGGACCTCAGGCATCCAAGTGAAAACAGCTACTGCTCTCTATCCAATGTCTATGTTCCAAATGGTTGACTTTCCCTTTTATAGTGCCAATTTTTTTTGACGCAGGCCCTAGTGCTTCGGGCAGAACTAGTGTACTAAACAGAAAATGTTTAGTACACTAGTGCACAATTTGTGACGCAACTCTCTGCGTTCAATATGTTTTCAATATAGATGCCAAATCCAAAAGCCTTTTCTTCCGTTCTGTCACACTTCCCCCTCCCCTCCTCTTTTTTCAGAAGAAAAAGACCATGAATTATGTATGTTCTCGTGAGCCCTGTGAAAGCTGGGCTTTGGGGGTAAACTAACGTCCTGCTTGGCTGCACGTGGAAGCCATGGCTTTGTTTGCTTTTTCCTTTGGACCTCAGAGTTTGGATATGACAGTTTGCCATGTACCTCCTTTTCATTCTCACCTTAGTTGGCTGGGCTCAATGTTAAGTCCCTTACTAGCCATCAGGTAAGTATCCTGTAGGCTGAAAAAGGTCACTGGTAAGAAGTATTATATAGAAATTGTCTATATTTAGCCTACAAATATTGAATATACATCCTAGATTACAGGCCTAGATTATTCTACATTTCAAGAACAATAGCCTAAATTCTTGGCCGTTCTGCAATCTGTACTCCAGTAATTTTTATGTTCAAATTTCAATATTGTGTGTTCCCAGGTGGCACAGCCAAACCAAACTGACCACCACAGTCTAGGTTCAAGCCTTGTCAGTGCCGCTAGATATCGAGTGGCTGGAAAGCGCCATGCTCAACGCAAAATACAGCATCGCCGAGGGAGGGGCAGGCACCATTAGAAGGAATTTCCTGATCTCATTTCGCTTGCCACATCAGACGCCTAAAGCTTACGGAGGTCACCAGGTAAGCCAGCCTGTCGTCCTTCACGCAAGTTCAGAAGTCATTCGGGTTAATAGCTCATCTGTAAAAAATAATTTGACATTACATTCTTTGTTGGGGCGTAAAAAGCTAACTAGAGGATACTTCTATTAATCTTGCAGCGTTGAGTGTCCTCAGATGGAAAGTTGAACAGAGGAACACATTTGCTGGAGTAGTAAAATTAGTTGAATCAAATTATTTGTTTGCAATTGTTTAGTGTTTAACATAAGTGTTTTTTTTAAATATTGGAAGATCTCGTGTCCTTGGTTTCCCAAATCGGCCACATTTGGTGCAGTGTTCCTCCGACTATATCCAGTCATATAAACGAGGGAGCATGTGGGGTTGTATTTTATTAACGATTTATTTAAAAACAAAAGGTACAAAAAATCTTCAAATTTAAAATGTGTTCAATGAAAAATATAAACTTGCTATATTTTCCTACATATGTTAGTATGGTATTAAAATACAAGTGCCACCAATGTTGGGAATTCCCTCACGGGACACAAACATCAACGTTTCCGCATTTCTCTGGCAAAAACAGTATTTCCTGGTTGGAAGAAAACCACAATATCCAAAATTCAAAGCGATCACCAGCTCTTGCAATGAATAATCATCAGAATCAGCGATTATTTTGCAATATCAAAAAGACAGCTAGCGAGCTCCTGAGAACCTGTAAATTAGTAGCCTACCGGCCAGTTTTGAAACGCCTACGGATGAGGATGGGAACAGGGATCCCATCAAGCTGTAGTGTTTATAAGGCCAGAGAAAACAAACCAATGACAACATTGGATTAATTTTCCAAAACGCAAAACAAACAAACAAAAAAGTACTGGTGAGGTGCATAATTATGTCTGAAACACCTCTCATAATTATTTATAGGAAGATTTTTTTTAAAAACACCCCAAATTGTGTAATACGGTTGAATTTCCCTTTATCACTAATGTTAAACATAATAACATTACATTTGAAAACACAAGCGTCTACACATTTTTGGCTATCAATAGTTGAAAAAAAGGAAAAAAACAGGCCAGAACTCTGCACGTCACTGTCAGTTGCCTTTATCTGTCCTTTTCCCAGCTCCCTCCATTCCTCTGCTCCGTTCCGTCCCCTCTCTCTTTCTGTGGCCCGGTAGTAAAGGAAATGAATGTATTGCTTTCTCTCCACCGCCCCGATCCTTTGTCTGTCTTATTCACTGGTTCCCCTCCCTCTTCCCCCTCGCTCTCCGGCGCGGTTGGAGCGCTAGAGTGTGTAGCGCTTTTGTCACGGCCCTGCAGCCTTGTTTATGCGCCGTGAGAGTGCACTACAGGTCAACTCCCGTCAGCAGCGCGGTCGGGGGATTATTTTCACAGCCATTTAGACACCGAGAGCCATCCTAAACAGCGGCTTACGCACGCGCTCGTTCCGCGATGGCTAGATGCAGCGGAAATCTCTTTCTCTCGCTTGCTGACACGGAGGCGGGCACAACACACACACACGCACACCGACACGCTCGATGCTACGCAGGCTTGTTCGAGGGATGCATGTATAACACACACGCAGATGAATTAACGCTTGCCGCGCACACATCCCCACGCCCTTGGGCAGCTGTCCTCCATTGTTTCGATATTTGTGATGCTAAGATCGCTCCAGGCGGCTTGTATTCTTTTAACTCTCAGAGACTGGGTTAGGCAAGGTAGGGCAAAAGGGGTTAAGTGCCTTGCTCAAGGGCACTTTGGCAGGAGATGGAATATAGAATCACGTCCCAGCTTTTCCGCCACGGTAGGGTGAGATTTGGCCAGAGCATGACGAGGAGTAGAAGAGCTCAGTATGACAACGTTACAATTCCGTTGGTGCAGTATAACGTTATAGCTCAAACCTCAATCTGGGCAGTCTGCCCTCCCTCCCTTCTTTCCTCCCTCCCCCTCTCCATGAAGAATTAATTTCCCTTCTTCCTCTCTCTCGTGCTCTCTCTCCCTGGAAACAGGAGATGGGGCAAGCGAGTGAGGCGGATCTCACACCTCTCAGAAAATCATCTCGGCATGGCTTTGAAAAATGAGAAGGGAGAGAGTTCTGAGTGCCAGCAATTATTCATCTGGCAAAGTGAGCGCAGCTCCTCGCAAACAGGTTGGCAGTGGGGGAGGGGGGATTCTATTAACTCTTATCTCTCCTCTCTCTCTCTCCCTCCCTCTCTGCATAACTAACCTCTACTCACTCACTTTTCTTTATAATTTGCTTCTCCGGTTGTGAGCAACCCACTTCAACCAATCATGAACCCAGGTTGGTTCTTTGAGAAAGGTTAGTGCCGGAGTGGAATAAAACCTTCCACCGCCTGTTGCTTCACAGCCTAAAGCAACAGAGTCGGACACCCCTGCCTTCGTAGTCTGCCGTTTCTGCCTGAAGCCAACATGGACATTATTCAGCATGACATCTTTACAGTACATCAGTCACCAGTATGGTGACAACAACAAATGTGCTGTAAAAAAACAGACTCAGTTCACCCTTCACTAAGACGCTAAAACGTTAGTGATTTAAAATGTTTTTGCCCTGATTTGGGTAGCACAAGGAGATGTCAAACGTACTCCTCAATTGACCTTTTCTTTTTTGTGGTGCCGTTTTTTGTGGAATGTACTTTACACGTGCGTGACGATTTCGCACCTTCAGGAAACGTGGCTCAAATTGCTGCCATTATGCCAGCCGACAAGTACTAGGCCGTTTTCAGTCAACAGCAGTTAAATGAGTTTGCTTGACGGCGGAGGAAGGTAAATATATGACTCTGAGGTATTTAAATCAGGTACTTGATATCTGTATGGTTCTCATCTCTCCTTGACTCGCACGTGTGTGTACGCTCCTCTAGCCTGTGAATTTGTGTGTGTGTGTGTGTGTGCGTGCGTGTGTGTGTGTGTGTGCGCGCGGGTCACTAACCGTGTTTGCCCCAGTGGCTTTAGCTGTGGCCCGGGTCAGACCGGTTGCCTGCCCAGCCAGGGGCTTTCATCCTGGGCTAGATGGTTAGGGGGCGACGTAGGGAGGCTCCAGAGTTCCACTGACGCACCGTGGCTCTTTCATCATGGTTGGATACTCTGATTAATAATGGATGCCCGTGCTAAATATATCTCCGCCTCAGTCCCTCACTGTTCTGGCCTTTAGGACGTGGATGCGGGCCAGGGTGTGTCCTCCTAGCGCTTCACACCACACTTTACATACGCCCGCATGCACACACACACTCACCGCGCCAGGCAGCCCAATGAACACACTCTCATACAGACAAACGCGCACGAACCCATTGACACGCATACAAATGCAGAAGCGCCCTCTTTGTAAAATATACAACCACGACCCACCCACCCACCCGGCCTCCTCCCCACCCCCTCCTCACACACCAGCGCCCGCCATCCCTCTCTCGCTCTCTCGGGTTCTGCCTTGTGTACACAGGCAATCTATTCATCTCTCCCTCCGCTAGCATTAATAAATGATGGCAGGCAGGCAGCCTCCTGCGCGCGCACACACACACACACACACACACACACACACACACAGACAGTGCTTAACACACAAGCGCACACACATTGACACATAAAGCTTCCCTCCTCCCCCATCTTTAAATATTCATCACCAGCCCGCCGCTGCACCGCTAGTCCTGGGACACGCAGGGCTCCCACTAAACGCCGGCTCAGCCACTCTTTAGCACATTAGCAATGCAAAACCCTGTCTTTACAAACACACACACACACACACACAAACAAAGACACGGGCGGCCGTGCCGAAAGCGCCGTAGCTGCATAGGGTGCGGGAGCATGCTTGGCTTTGCTCCGGCTAATGAGAGTCATTTAATTGACATTCTTGAGACACATTACCCACCCGTCAACTATTTGTGAGTGTGTAATTGCTAGTACGACAGGTCTACCTTAAGAGGGACTGAAAAAGGGAACGGCGAATGTTGTGCGCGTGTGTTTATTTCCAATAGCGGCAACAAAGCTGTGTGTGTGTGTTTTATATCTGTGTGTGTAATCGCTTTAGGCTGGTAAAAAGGAGAATGCCCTGTGCATCCGATATCGGAGAGTGAGGGGTTAACCCAAGAGAAAGATAGAGACAGAGGGAGAGCACGTGTGTGTGTGTGTGTGTGTGTTTGTGTAAGAAGGAACATAAAAGGCTGACTCTAGCCACGCTGCAGGAAACAGGAAGACTCTTTGTGCTGGTGAGACCCAGCGGTCCAAAGCCTCACCGCTACGAAACCAACATGACAGCAAGTGTTCCCCTCTGTGTGTGTGTGTGTGTGTGTGTGTGTGTGAGTGTGCATATTCATGCATGCATTCCAGAATGCATTTGACTGGTATGACTAGTAACATCTAAATGTATTGAAACTAGTGCAGCTCACTCCCTGATTGGTATCCCCGTCATCGTCATTATCCTTGTTTCATCTTGATCACTCTCCATGACCTGTGTTATCATCATCATCGGTGTCTTCTTCATCACACCCTGACCTCTATCTCCGTCTTCTGGGTGTGGGCGTTTGAAGGCAAGTCCCCTCCCATCTTATCCAGCTTGCGCTTCAATAAACCATCGGCCTAGCGCTGAACGGAAATCTGCTCAGAGTCTGCAGAGCACGAAGGGGGAAAGACGTGGCTGCTCTAGGAGAGTTTCCAGTAATATATGCACCGATCCAATCACACGCAGATGTTCCCAGGGAAAAAGGGGAGGGAGGGAGGACCAGGGGGAGTGGACATGCGTAGCGAAAGGAAAAAGGCCGAGATGGACAGATGAAATGGAGGGAGTGTAATAGATTTTCCCCTCGTCCGTCCTAGTTTGGGCGGCCGTCTGTCAGCGTTGACCCTGGAGTGACCCGGACTCCCTCGGATCAAAGGGGCTTGTGGGATGGCTGGAGGTTCACACCGGCTATGCTCCATGAGAAAGCGAGATTACATTAGGTGTACACTACACACACACACGCACACAGATACACACACACGCAGATCGGCAAAAACAGCCCCATACACACATTAAAGCGCAAGAATATGTAAGAGACTGGCTGTTTTTCGGCTCTGTGCTGCGTATGGTGTGCATGTGTGTGTCTGTGTGTGTGCAGAGATAAGTAGCGAAGCGGTGCAGCTTCAGTGTGCCTGGGGGAGTGGTGACAAGGCCCTAGGGATTAGCTGGGAGAGACATGGGCAGGCTGAGACTGACGGAGAGATAAAAATACAGAGGGACACAGAGAAAGAACGAGATGAAAAGAGAGCGAGAGACTGGGAGAGATAAAAAGAGACGGGAGAAACAGAGAGACTACGGAGAGAGAGAGAGAGAGATAAAAGAGAGAGGGAACAAAACGGCCCTGGAGCCCTGGGAACTACAGGAGAGCTCCTCAATGCCACGACCACAGTCCTCCCCTCCTCTCTCATCACCCAGCTTCATAAGGAACATGTACCGCAGTGGTGGTGTGAATGAGGGTTGCTGCCTTAGAAAAAGAGGAAAGAGAAAAGAAAGGCAGCAGAAGGGAAATGAGAGAGGTAGGACAGGGAGATGAAAAGAGAGCGAGAGCGCTCCACTCCCACTAAATGGATTCACACAATCAGAAGTACGATCTGGAGCACAGGGAGAGAAGTTCCAGGGCAGTTAGGTTCAACACAACACGAACAGGACCTCGGTGTGTTCCAGAATGCTCCGTCAATCAGAACCAGAGACACGGTCATACATTTGTTCTAAGAGAATCCCAGACAGACAGAAACGGAAACAAAGAAGGGGAACGAGAGAGACATGGGATTGAGAGAATGAGGCTTTTGGTAGGCATTCAGTACCATACACAAAGTGATGGTAGTTGCTGAAGGTGATTTTATTTTGGAGTTCAGCTGTCATTTTATAGCCAGCTGCAATATAGACCAGAAGTGTGCAACTGTGCAATACACATTGTATGACACATCAGAGAAAAATACAGCATCAATTTCTAACATCAAAATTATGTAGAATGGAAAGGAACAGAATTCAGTTGCTGTATTTTAATTTGAGCCCGTTGTAAATCAATCCTGTTACAACAGTCCTAAACATCTGCTTTTCCAGGAGTAACATGCGCTCTGGTAAATATCTGACACTGGTCACAAACTGGCAAAATGAGTGGTCAAATACACTTTCAGTAGAAACAATTGTAACTCCTCACTCACTGACATCATTGCACCTGCCAAATCCTCAGACCTATATATATATATATTTAGCTAAATACAGTGTCATTTCGTGATTATTTATTGCCTTTGTTAGGGAATTTGAAGTGTTTTTCAATTGACTTACCTGGTTTTACATTAAGGTGAAATACAGTTATTAGTGTGCCGGACAATTCCTGCCACAATCGATTGATCACATTAAGATACAGCATCTGAACATATCAATTTGGTTGACAAAATACTATGTAGACAGGGGTTTGGGAGTCTGCGCTGTGGTTAAACGATTAGTATTACGGATGTACACAGACCCCCCCCCCCGTCCCCCGTCCCCCGTCTCTCCACCTCCTTCTTTCTCTCCCTTTCCCTAGAGGCTGCGGTAAAGGCGTGCCGAGCATTATCTCCAAATGACCTGCCAAGAGCGCCGCGTCCTCGGAGGAGGCTTCCTTCCGCTGGTTTAGCTCCGGCTGCCTGTACAGCTAGCTAGACTCCGTTATTTGCATGAGGTGAAAAATGTGTCTCGCTGTGAACCTTCCTCTCTCTCTGTCGGCTCCAATCGCAGAGCAGCGCAGAGACGCTTAGAGCCTAGCGAGGCGGCTTCCAGCATACGGCCAGGGTTTCAATCATAGCGAAGGCTGGAAAGAGGTTGGGGTTTAGGATGGCGATGGGGTTGGAAAGATGGGGTTGGAATCCCCCATGTGGATGAGGTATATTGGCTTGGGCTGGATGCTGATGGGATATGAGGGATGAGTCTGGACAAAGACTGGGCTACAGTGTTAGGGACGGGGCGACAAAGGGAGGCTGACTCTGAGGGGTTGAAAAAGAAATACTCTGAGATATAGCCTTAAACAACGTATTCCTTTTTCACCAAAAAATACCCTAATCAGCTCTCCACTTCCCTGCATTCATTGACGCCATAAAGCTATAAATTATTCTTGGTGAAGGAAAATCAGCAAATATTGCTGCCAGATCTAATTGCATTAGCCTGAGGGAATATTTTAAAATTCCCAACAGTATTTCCCTAAAGTATAAGTAGAGCAACCATCATACTTATATTTTGTTGTTTCATTTATTACCCTAGTTTATTTTATTTTTGTGTGTTTTAATGAGAATACATTTAATGACAGAAAATTACACCATATAACAATTGTGTTCTACCTGACTAATTATATTGGTATTATTACCATCGAATTTAATTACTCTCATTGCTTTGTGTTTTATTAATTGAAATTATATAAAACAATATACAGCTGTGGCTATACTGTATAAACTGTATTTTATGCAGATAAAACAAAGTGAATTTAAATGTTAGGCTTCGAACTGGGTCTAAGGACTGCGATTGGAGACCGGGCTTAACGCTTTGGTGAGGGATTTGGCTGCGCCAGAGGCTGGGGACCAGGCCTGAGTTTGTGATATGACTGGGACTGGAGCCACAGAGAGAGTCAAAGCTGGGTTGCCGGATAATGGCCATGCTGGCTGCGCGGAGCGTTGGCTACTGATTTTACATAAGCGAGAGAAATCTCAGCAAGGGACTGAGACGCATTAAAAGGAGAGAGAGACAGACAGACAGAGTTCGAGGGAGGGAGCGCAGATGAGCGATGATGGACAGGAGCTTCCACACGTGGTGTGATTGAGCGTCTCCCGTCAGGGCGCTGCTGTGCGGTGGGGGCAGGCGGAGCCGGACAGAGACGGATGGGGCCACGGCCTGCCGCTTAAACCCTCATGTTCAGAGAGACCGAGAGAGAGAAGGAAAAGGCAGAGGGAAGAGCGAAGGTGAAAGGCGACGTGTGCTGCTTGTACATGAGAACAGCAGACGCTCAGGGTTCTTCAACGGTGTGTGTATGCCAATAGGTATAGCCCTACATGTGTGCTTTATGAATGTGTGTGTCCAGGTTTGGTGTGTGTTAATAACAGGTGTGTGTATATATATATATATATATATATATATATATATATATACATACATGTGTATGTATGTGTGTGTGTGTGTGTGTGTGTGTGTGTATGTATGTATGTATGTATGTAATAGTGTGTGTCCATGTGTGTTTTATATATATATATATATATATATATATATATATAAAAGGCTGGGGACCAGTGTGTGTGTATATATATAAAACACACAAAAATAAAAATAAAATAGGGTAATACATACCCTATGTATGTATGTATGTGTGTGTGTTTCTGTGTGTTTTATATATATATATATATTTATATATACACACACACACACTAGTTGGGGCCAAACATCCCGACAAGGATAGTAGGCCAAAACAAGGAAAAATTGACCTTGTGGCAAAAATATTGCCAGTGCCCCTTAAGAACAAGGTTGTTTTCGGTGTGTGTGTAATTGTCAGCGTTTATATCTCAGCGTGTCTGTGTGTGTGACCTGGCTGCAGTCGTAAACCCGACACACTTCACCGCCTGTTTACCGCAGATTAACCCCACCGCCCTGCCCGCTGAAGGCCCACCGTGCCTCCCCAGGCAGCCGTATGACAGTAAGCTGAGCAGCACCCCTCCCCCGGTCCCTGGCCCCCACAGGGCTCATTCATTTTTCATTACCCCGGCACTAACACAGGAACAGCACTGTCAGCCTCCCGCCTTACCTTGCTTCTCGCTCGCTCGGGCTCACGAAGCGTAGCGCACTCTCTTTCTATTTCACGGACTTTCGCTCTGCTTCTCTCTCTTTTCCACTCTCTCTCTTTCCCTCGCAGATACTCGATCTGCTTTTGTCTCCCGTCTCCCCCCCCCCCTCTCCCCCGACAGTGCCGAAGGGGAAGCTCTTTCTTCTCCTCTAATTGAAGCTGTTCGGTTGCCATGGTGCAGCGAGGCTGGGCTGCCGTTCGCTTCCTCTCCCTGTTCATTGCTCCTAGCAGTGAGCGGCAACAGCTACCGAGGTTGCCGATTGTTCACCGTCCTCTCTGGTTTCCTGCCCGGCGATAGTGTGTCTGCCTGCAGCGACAGAGAGGCGCGGCCATAGAATAGAATCTCTTCTCTCAGCGCAGCACGACGGTATATGAATGTCGATATGATGTCACTGCTGGGTGATTTATGGTGGATCTGAATGGAGGATGTCAGCGTTATCTGTCTGTGTCCGGATAGGCTACATCATACAGGGTAGCGTCACTGGGGAAAGCTAGGGTCGACCTTCCATGTTTGGTGTCAGATTGCTGTTCAAGATAAACATTGAGGTTCTACGCTAAACTTTCACCGGTTTTAACTGGAAACGGAAGGGCAACCTACATCTAAAGAATAGACCAACATCAGTAGAGGTGGCATTATTTGTTCTTATTCAACTCTTGCAGGTGTAATAATTCAAAGGTTTACTGACGAAGACGTTCCAGCAAGACCCTTCATTTTTCATAGTGTGATGCAGTGACTTTCTCTCCGCCCCTCTTTTTCCTGTCTGTCTCACTCTCTTCCTCTGTTTGTCTTTCCCACTCTCTCCTTTTTTGGGACACGTTCAAAAACCTTGGCTCTGGCTCCGAAGTTGTTCTGTCTCCCTCCCATTCCCCTCCACATCCATTATAGATGCTGTTTGCGCTGTGTAAATGGGCCTTCCTTCTATTCAGCGCCCCCAGCAATCAGCCCTCCTTTTCGTCTCCATGGGAGAGTGCCGCAATCATAGAGAGAGAGAGGGGGGAGAGAGAGGGGGGAGAGAGAGCGGGGGATAGAGAGAGGGGTGTTTGTGAAGGTGTGGTATGGGTAAAAGTGTTACTCGATGTATCTTCCTTTTAGTCATAAATGTTTTTGACGTGTGTAGAAGACGAGACGATTGGCTGATACCAAGTCTGGAAATGATTGCAGCCATGATGTGTTGCATTTGTGTTGTGATTTTCCAGCGTGATATAATTTTTCTTCTACGGTTGTTGTTTGTGTGTGTGTGTATGTTTGCGAGTGTGTTTGTGGGTTTGTGTTGATATATGTTTGTGTTGGTGTGGGTGCACATTCTTGTTTGTGTGTGTGTGTGTGTGTGTGTGTGTGTGTGTGTGTGTATGTATATACGTGTTCGTCCCTGCTTGCGTGTCTTATAGGCGAGTGTCTAATGGTAGTGACGTAGGCTAGGCAATTATGATCATTTTGTGGCGCGTTCCGCTCGCTACCCAGGGTAACAGCCAGAAGTCTTAGTGAGTGTGTACGTGTGTGTGAGTGCACCGCTCAATACCCGGCGCGGTGAGGCAACAGTCAGAGAATAATGAGCCAGGTCTCTTTGGTTGCTTCGTAGTGCTAATCGTTTGTTAGCTAGAGAACGCCTCGGAGCTGCGCTGCTGTGCTCTGGAGAGGTGAACACGAGCTGGGGGAGACATCTACTGCTCACGCACACACAGACAGGCAGTCACGTACGTACTTACAGGCATATACACACACAGTCACACGCCAGTGTTGCCAGTTAGGGAGATTTCCCGCACAATAGGGCTATTTCACATGACTGTTCTGGAAAAATATGGTCTTGGGCTCGTTTATTTATAGATATGGTTTTATGACAGAAATAGAATTTGGGCGGGTTTTTAGTAGAGACACTGGCATTCAGGCTGTACAGAAAATATATTATCAATCACATCTGGCAACCCTGTCACAAACATTTTGCTCTTTAGCAGAATAAACAAACTAAGCATGGGTGGCATCTGCTGCACGCAAACACACACACGCACACAAACTGCTCTCGTTTGCAAAGTGCACGGTGGGCTGAATCGATCTGTTTTTCTGGTTGAGCAGTAGGATTTTGTGATTGGGAGCAGCAGTAACAGTAGCCGTACAGTTGGACTAGCAGTGAACCAGAGTGGTTCGGGCAGTGTCAGGGAACCAAACGAAAAGTGACACAGGAGTTTGTTGTTGTGATGGTGGAAGCACTTTACAGCAGGGAATAGTGCTAACAACATGCTAATATTATTATGGTTTATTCTTGTTTTGGAGTAATGCCCCTAGTTGACAGACACGTGTTTCAGATTTTCTATTTGGGTTGTTTCCAAATACACTGATTTTGTCATTGTCAGAAAAAAACGAGACATCTAGCTTTGTTTTCAGGGAATAGAGAAATGATGGTCTCATCAAGGCAACTAAAATGAGGTCACATCCTTTAGAGTAAATCAAAACATTCCTTTATCATCTGCCAACCACCACCGTAACCGTTCAACCATTCAGAAACAAAGCAGAAGCTGCCGTGTGACTGAACCAAAATGGTGGCTGCTGGGCTTGTTTCAACTGTTCTTCAGTCGACGCAGGTGTCCTCAAAGGGAGAATCCTGGCAAACGTTTCAAATCCTAATTCTTCCATCTCATCTTCCATCTGCCTTAGCAGAACGCAATGAGGCAGCCTTGGCCTCAATACAGTCCTGACGATACATTGATGTCTTTCTGTGTCTGCGTATGTGTGTGTGCGTGTGTGTGTGTGTCTGTGCCAGCATGCCTAACAGACAGAATCCTTTGTAGGCCACATGAATGGAGAGAACACAGTGAGGTTGAAAAGTAGCAGGCGTGTCACTCTAACAACCACTACAGTCCTAGGTAGGGCTGAAAACCCCCTCCGCGCTACCTCACTTTGTCCCTCAGACCTTCAGACGGAAAGAGAAGAAAGGAGCGAACATAGAGAGGAGAGCGAGAGAGGAAGGAACGGAGGGAGAGGAGAGGCTACGCACACCATGTCTTTATGGAGGTGCCTCACACTGCAAAACAACAGACTCATAAATAGGAGAAGGAGAGCGAGGAGAGAGATAATAAGAGAGTTATTCCAGGTCTTTGGTGAGATTTGTGGTGGATTTTGTCTTCTATGCCAGGCCGGACACTAGGGCTCAACCTCTGTCCTAACAGTCTCTTGTTTCCCGTCTCTCACCGTCTTTGGTCTGCAAAGCATAGGGTTGTGTTTGGCCTCACTACACTACACTACACACACACACACACACACACACACACTTGTTTCTCTGGTGGCTGAGTCACAGGACACAGGCGCACTAGCCAGGCAGCCCACTCCCTGTCTGTATCTGTCTGCTTCCCTGCCTGCCTGCCTGCCTGCCTGCCTGCCTGTCTGCCTGTCTGCCTGTCTGTCTGTCTGTCTGTCTGTCTGTCTTCTGGCTAGTCTATGTGCCTGCCTGTCTGTCTGCCCTGTCTGTCTGCCTGTCTGTCTATTTGCCTGTGTTCAGCATGGAAACAGCGCTTTGTGTTAAGATAAGTAACATCTCTCTATTTATTTTCCAAGGTTGTGGAGGCGGATGGGAAAAGACAGGCAGAGAGAGAGAGAGAGAGACGGACAGACAGAGGAAGAGCAGGAGACAGAGTGACACAGAGAGAGAGGGAGAGGAAAGAAAGAAAGAGACGGCAGTAGTGTTTTCATGGCTCCACAGAGGGGCTGGCCCGACCGTCTGTTGCCGTTAAATCAAACAACCCACGTAATCACAGGGGAAGTGAGTGTTGTGCGCGCGTGTGTGTGTGTGTTTCTGGACCAGAATGTAGCAGGACGGGTGGTCAGTGAGTCAGGAGTGGGAGCAGCATCTGCGTGAAGTGTGTGTGTTTAAGTGTGTGTGCTGCCTCTAAATGCAGGATGATGAAATATATGAGTCTCTCCAAGGCTCGACAGCTTGACGTCGGACATCTATCAATGTGGAACTGTGGCAACGCAATATGACAGGAATGCACAAACACATACACATTCCTTCCCAATAATAAAATACATTGCATGAATATTAGTCAGTCAAATCTCACACTGAAACGTTGCTGGAAAGCCATACAGTACCTCACTTAGAAATGAAAAAATTCTATACCTCACAATAGCGAAAATAAAAGGTGAGCAGTAGAGGTTGACACGGAGTGAATTTTTATTCACGTCCTGTCTTGTCCTGTAAATATTTTTCCCATACTGTCAGGATCATAAGAAAGTTATATAACCTCTGAACTTTCCTGTCTTGTGCCGATAAAAATCACTCCCATCCCTTGCTCATTTCCATTTGCAAAAAAGTTACATGTATTGGGGGAGTGAAAACTACAACTAACAGGTCCCAAGCAATATTAAACATTACCAACAGCTAGCTAATGCAACAATGCGGTAGGAGAAAAGGAAAACTGTATTAGCAACTATAGCCGACTTCAGCGGAAGATGGTTACATACACAATGTAAATGAACCCCAACCCTCCAACTCCACTCAAATTATTAGCCAAATAGCATGCCTACCGGTTTGGTGCTGTAGCATCTCCTTCTCAATTTAACTTTTAGTTCTGTCATTTTAATTCCGTTTTGATTTGCCAGATATTTACTAATAATTGCCACACTGAGGCTCTAAAGAGAATGTAGACTTCGTGATCAGGAAAAGTTTATTTATTACTGTAGGCTACTAGTCATTACTGTGGACTGTTTATCCCATCCAGACACTTGAGCCTGGTTGCTGACAGAATCCTACGGGACCGTAAAACTCACAGGAGTTCTGTTCCTGTCAACCTCTAGTGAGCAGGTATTTATATTCCCAGAAGAAAATATGCTGAACTAAACTACGGAGGTAGGAATTAGGAGTGGGTTAAACCCCATTCCGGCGGGAGCTGGTGGCGATAGAATGTGGCTCCAATCTGACTTACCATTGGATCTGGCCCAGTTTGGTTCGGTTTGGCCCGCGGACCACAGGGATAAACCCTTGGCAGAGTAGCGCTGGGTTCTTGAGTGCCGGCCCGGCTTGGGGCCCCCGATACCACAAGGCGTTAATGGCTAACGCAGCTACACGCCAGCCGGGCCGGCGAACAGCCTGACGGAAGGCCATGAGAGCAGGCGAGCGGGCAGACAGCCCCCCCCCCCGTGTCTCCTTCTCTCTCTCCACATCGCTCTTGCCTGACAGTGATATTGATTGTTTTTCTTACACTGCGCTCATGGCGGCCGGTCGTGCCGGCTTGTTTTCCCAGGGAGAGAGCGGCAGATGGGGAGCGGGGGCGAGCCGAAAATTCATTTCCAAGTCGTAACAACTCTTGAAAGCCACGGAGTTCAGGGTGGAGGTTTAGGGGGCAAATGAGAGGGAGGCAGGTCACGGGCTGGTTGAGGGGAAACGTGTGGCCAGGCGGGGTTGGGGCAGAGAGAGAGATCGAGAAACGGTGAAATTAGGGGTCTCGGGCCACAGTTTCTCATTTCAGACTTTCAAAGCAACTTCCCGTCCTCTACACATACACAAAGCCTGAGACACACCCTTCCTACAATATTCTCAGGGGCTTCCCAAGCCAAACCAATCAACTGGAATTCGTCTGCGTATGTTACTATGCTTGTGAGAACCAACTGTCTTCACAAATGTTGTAACCCATGGTAAATAATGACTAATAAGGACATTTTGCCAGTCCTCACTTTTAGAGGTGGCTCTTGTAGGCTAGGGGTTAGGGTTAGGGATCTATTTAAATCAATCAAATTGAGTTTATAAACCACTTTTTTTATGTCACCGTAGAAATACCAAAGAGCAAGCAACAACAAGAGTTGATGCTCAGTGGCTAGGAAAAACTCTGTAGTAAGGAAACCTACAGAGTAGCCGGGCTCCTCGTGGTGACCAGTCCTTTTCTGGATGCGCTGGGTGTAATAAGAATACCTTTTTGCGCCACGTGCATGTTCAGATGATCAGAAAGTCAATAAATATAAGTCAGTTGAGTCCGGAGTCTTTTAGGAGACTGTCCAAGGACTCAGGCACTCCTATGACTCCACATGACGCCAGAGAAATTAGATGGTGCATTCCTTACAAACTCAGCATGGAATGCAGACTGACCCTAGTCCCCAGGCAGTAACCATTGCAGCATAAGAAGCAGCGACTATGACAGGGGGGTGGTGTCTGGAGAGACTGTGATGCCGTCATAGGGTGACGATGTGGCTCTGGAGGCGTCCTCACCCGGGTTTGAGCTAGAGGACAGTCCTCCCAGTGGAACATTAAACCCCCAGTACACACTAATTATAGACTGTGTTTCAGTGTAAAAACTAGGGACCGAGACCAGGTGGCGGTCCGGACACACTGCCCTGGTTCCGTCTGAAGGGGTGGGGGGGTGGGGGGCGCGTGGCTTAGTAGATAGGCGTTTTGAAGTGTTACGGCTAGAAAAGGGAGTTTTTAATTGAAATTAATTGTGGTCCTCAAATGGTCCTCACAAGTATAGTAAAACAAACATGTGTGTGCGTGCATGCATGCATGTGTGCATGCATGCGTGCGTGCGTGTGTGTGTGTGTGTGCGCGTGTGCATGGTCTGCTCTGGGGCTGTGAAGTGAGAGATTGTGTGTATGTGTCAGTATGCATATTTCTGTGCTCTGGGGCTTTTGAATGGGGAATGTGTGTGTGCGTGTGTCAGCGTCAGCCTTGACCTGCATTAACATGATGCAGGCGTTCACCGAGCCGCCAGAGGATAATGAGGACAGGTGCCGGTTGGTGTTGCTGCAGGAGAGTAACAGCAGATCTACTTCTAAATGAAACGTCTGTCCAGGTGGTAAAAATGACTGAAAAACGTGGAGCGCTATTATATATCGAAACGTTTCTTCTAAAGTGTGGCGGACAACAGTCTATCCAAAGGTTCGTGGGTTCAAAGTCTACAATGGATTCAAAGTCTCTCATGTCACATACAGATGTTTGCGTTCCCCTCTAGACTTTGGGTACTATGGGTGAAAGTAAATGTCTAGACATGAAAGGAAGGCTGAGGTGATAAGGAGATATGGGTGGCCTCTGCAAATCACAATAAAAATGCTCTCTCTACATGGACTTCAAACTCAACCTTCGGAGTAAAACTCTTAATGCATGGTCTCTAAAAAAAACAAAAACAAATGTTGTCTCTACACGTATTTTAAACTCTCAACCTTTGAGTGAAATCACTGGGCCTTTTCTCATATTTTCATTCTTCATCTGATATAGATGTTTCACCCATCACGTATGGACATTTGCTTTCACTCACCGCGCATGTTCATCACCCCTGGACAAACGCCAAAGACCGCGATGAGACTGCGTAACATTGTTGATTGCTGTTTGGCCAAACACACACATGCGCACACATATACATACAACATCGCCACTTGGAAGCGAGTGCTGGGCCTCCTCTAAGTCTGCTTGGTCTAATATTATCGTTGGTTTCTGCCCAGAGATCCTCTGATAAGCAGAGACAGCCTGGTAAATGCAGTGCTTTGTTATGCTCTATTTCTCTGAGAAAGGGGGAGGGAGGGAGGAGTGGAAGAGGAGAAAGGCTGCTGGGAAATTGTCTTTGAGAGATTACGTGGCTGCGGAATCAGATTATGCGGAGACGAAAAAGAAAAGAGGGAAAGAGAGGGAGAGAGCTGAAGTGTGTGGATCTCAAAGGTCTAATCCTCCTCTCCTCAGCATGCATATAAATCTGCCTCCTGTAACTATCTCTCTCTTCCTCAGCCCTCTTTCTTTTCCTTTACTCTCTCTTTCTTTCATTCTTTCTTTTTCTTCATTCTTTACTCACTGTCTTTACTCTTTCTTTAATCTATTTATCAGCTCTATTTCTTCACTCTCTTTACCTTGTCTTCCTTCTCTCCATTCTCTGTCTGCTCTCACTCCCTTCTCAACTTTGTGTTTCCCTGTCAAGTCACTCATCCGTAGCCCCATCTTAAATTGTCAACTAGACTCACCTACCTAACCTCAGGCCAGTTAGATGGAGGCCCAGCACACACGGAAAACATCCGATCTGTGGGTCCATCTTCAGCGTATATAAAAGGTTATACTTACAATGTTATTCTTACAATGTTTCTAATGCGTCATACATTAGCGTGTGGAGTTTTATTTCTTGTTAAAGACGTTGACAGCGAGACGAGGACTGATAGCAGAGCTCAACAAACGGCTAAGGAGAGTGCATCGTTGGAGCACTGTGGATGTAGACCGTGCTATTAACTCACCGCAAGCTCGAGTGAGGCTACAACATGGTGATTAGTCCAACGTGTGTGTGTGTGTAAAAGACGGCTAGCCGGAGCCATCTGAGCGCTTGGTTGTGAATGCCCTCACCGGCTATTAACTTGTGGTGATTCACTAAGGTCAGCCCACTATGGCACTGTCCAGTCAGAGCGTGTGCTGTTATTGCCTTTAACTATACACTTAGGTCAGGTTGCTATGGTGTGTCCAATCAGGACGTAATGTTGAGGCCCATGACTATACTATAAGGTCAGTCGGTGCTGTTTGGTCAGAATTTGATGTTGAGGCCCATAACTTAAGGAACCACACCTGTCACATGATCATCCATCTAAAATCTCTGTCCATCTGGAATGTTCCACCTGGCAAACCAGGAAGTCTTTGAGAAGACAGCGTAAAAGTGACAAGCAATTGTAGCCTATTGAAACAGGCATAGCACCGCTTCGCCCTCCACAAACGACCTGCTGCGCATCTGAGAAAAAAGTGTGTTTCTGGAAGAGCTTGGCAATTTCAATGAAGCGTTCATGTGAACGCAGTGTACATTGGTCATCAGCTGTCACCCCACACCAATCACTCTCTCCCTTTGTCCTCCCCCAGAGACCATCCGTCTACCTCAAACATCATGGTCTTCAGCATCCCCCCCCAAAAAGAAAAGTTACCATTACAGGTAGTTTATGAGGGTGTGGTCAGCAACAAACACACTGAGATGGCAGTGAAGTAGGCCTGAATGGCAATTAGAATGGAGAGTCTGGCGTTTCAACTGTGTGCATATGTGTATCTTTTGGTGTGAATTTATTTTGTGTGTATGCATGACTGCATTTGTGTACGTGTTTGTACGTACGTGTGTGTTTGTGTGTGTGTGTGTGCATATGTTTATTATTTGGTGCGTGTGTGTGTCTCCAGTGTAGAGTGCCAAGAGCAGCGAGATCTGCATCTCTGAACGGTGACCTTTCACTGAAATGTCAGACGTGTCCGCCTAATGCCTGTTTATACAGAGTGGACACGCTTCCGTGTGTGCATACGTGCGTGTGTGCGTGTGAGAGACATACTGTCTATATAATTTACGGTGTGTATCTGTGGCTGTGATTGTTTGTATGTGTGCAAGAGACCATGGCTGGAGCATCATGTGATCATGGGCTCTCTCTTTAATCAGTTAGATCTATCAGTCAGGGCTGATTAATATCGGACTGACATACAGAGAGAGAAATGGATAAGGAAGGATGAGAGGGGAGAGAGAGTATGGGGGGGACAGGAGGTGGAGAGAACATTTAGTTCCACTGTTGTGCTACACCGACTATCATGGCGTGTTTACTCCTCAGGCATTAGAGTTCGGTTACGTTTAGGCATAAAAGGTTAGGTTAGGGGATATGGAAAATCGGGAATCGTTTTTCAGGTCCTTACAAGGATAGAAAAATAGATGTTTGAGTGTGTGAGAGAGAGCATGTATGAGTTTGTTTTAAAAGTCTCTAGGGGTATTTTACATTTGTGTCCGTGTTTCCAAAACTTTGGCGGGGGGGCGCTCTGTGAGACGCAGACGTGACACTCACACTCCCCTGACATAACATGGGAGGAATGGGACGCCCTGGGGTTCGGGGGCTGGAGACTGAGGGGTGGCCTCTGGAGAAATGGGAAAGGGAGTGGTTAGGCGAGAGAGCACCAAAGGAGAGAGGAAAATTAAAGGAGCGACAACGGACAGAGGAGGACAAAGGGAGAGGTCTTGGTCAGCGTGTGTGTGGCGTGTGTGTGTGTGTGGCAGAAAAGCCAGGCAAGACACTGGAGACGAGCTGTCAGCCTCCATTATTCATGGCGGCCTCTTAATATTTAATGTCATCAAACTGCCGCTCCCACGCTACCACACAGCCACACACACACACACGCTCAAACGCACACGCTCGCACATATACGGTCACACACACTCACACACTCACACACACACACTCACACAGCAGTCCCCACGCCACTGCACTGACATCATACATACATAGGACGCGTTCCTAGAGATAAAAGCAGGATGATCTATTGGAAGCCTATTCAACTCCAGCACACACACACACACACATACAGTCTTTTTGAAGGACACACGGCTGTCGGCAGACACCTTTACAGACTAAGGACACAACAGCTGCTGGCTGGCTGTTCGAGAAAGAGAGAGAGACAGAGAGAGATGTAGACAGAGAAGAGAGGGTTAGTGAGTCTCAAACTAAGCTTGGGTCCTAACAGTTACCTAGCGAGCTCTTAAAGGCCTTGGCACACTGCAGCGACCGTAGATCTTGCGACCACTTGGCGCTCATCTCACCTTTAACTCACCTCATGCTGCGTTTTGTTGACCGACCACGACTAGCTAGTGCCATGTTGTTGTTTGCCCTGAGCCAAACAGAAAACGGGAGAAGAAATCACCAGTAAAAGTCAACGAGAGCGAGACGAGGGTATTTGTTGCACGTGCGCAAATCTGGTAGTCTACACATGGTTGTCAGCTGAGACGTAGTCAGTGAACATGGCCATCGTGGGCAAAGGGCTTCTTGCACTCGCATCTGACTGCAAACCATGTGACCGAGCATTAAATTACACCACCATCTACGTTCCAGACCAGGGAGAGCTCTGGCCAATATTTCCCCTAACTTCCTTTCCCCTTTTCTCCCAACCCCTACCCTTTTCCGCTACCAAACAAGACAGACATCTCCCTCAAACAAACCTGTCATAACCAACTGAGGACAATCATGCTAACCACTGGAACCCATGACCCCAGCTGCTTGAGAGGACACTATAGAGACCCAGGTATGATCCACTCCTTTACCTGATGCTATCTTGCAGCTCTGTCCTGGAAAGTCCCAGAACACAGCTTTACAATATTATGAACGCTTTGCAGAGTACCTGTGAGTATCTGTGCAAATAGCGGCGGTTAAGGAAATCCAGGTTTTATCACTACTATTTGTATTTTAAACTTTGTAATTTTACTTCACTATATTCTCAAAGAAAACATGAACTTTATACTCCCATAAATTTTTCCTGTAAATCAGTTACTGAATACATTTTTAATGATCAGGCAGGACAGCATATGGTTGAATTCACGCACCTGTCATTACACCACTCTGTCATCCATGCCTCTGGTCCGCTGGAATTACTAAACACAAATACCTCATTTGCAAATGAGGGCTTAGTGTGAGCTGTCTGTTAATCATATTGACAAGAACATTATGCAGTCTGGTTTGCTTAAGGAATTTGATGTATATCATTTACTTTTAGTTATGTCTGACAATCTAATCCTTTTTTTCTGCTTCGCAGTGCAGCAGCGTCATTTGAGGTGAACGTTGCACAGGGATTCCGTGCCAAATCTGTAGAGACTCAATTGTGGTCATTAGTTAGAGGAGCGCTCTCCTCCAAGCACATTGGTTCCGGTCTACTTCCTGGGGGAGAAGGCAGAGTTAATGGCATGGCTAACTGTCAAAGACACATCCCGATCTTCGACTCTTAAGCCCGCTGGGACATGCTGTGACAAGACAAGGCCATTATCATGATCTGGGCACCAGCGAATTGGGGGAAAAAATATGGTAAAACGTAGACATGAATGTTCCTAAAAATGTTTCATGATAGAATTTTCTAGGAAAGTATCATACCTTTTTCACAAAATTACAATTATTTTTCTACCAATAAGAAAACAAAACAATTCCTCAGCCTAACTAACGTGAGGACAATGCATTTGTTTCCTTGTTTTTATTGGACCAGATGAAGTTTCAAATTTGGGTATTAACATGGACTATTCCTCAAATGTTCAAGTAAGTGAAAGGTTTGAGGTTCCTAAGAAACAGCTTTTAGTTATGCGACACTGACAAAGTAAACCCAAAAGCAGCAAAAATGTATTGCTCATATTGAGTTGATTGGGCTCTTTGTGGAAGTGTATACGTAGGTGGCCGGCCCCTCTCTCGAGTATTTCCATGGCAACCTAACCATCTTATGTTATGGGGGAACAAAGTGTTCGGTTGTCGGGGTGAAGAGAATGGAATTATTCTTCACATTTCGTCAAGGAGGGCAATGGGGGGGGGGCTACAGTATAGCCAAACCTGTGTGGCAAATTATCCATCGCACCCCAACTGCAAACAACAGAGGCTAACCCCTTAGTGAGAGATGAATCCTCTGATATTGGGGAGAAGCTATTTGCTTCCCCCACTCAGAATAAGCGAGGCGTTGTGCGTGGAATAATCAGATCTAGCTGTCACACAGAAAGAGTTATTCCTCTCGTATCGTCGCGTTCGCTGTAATTGGAAACAATTTAACATTCGAGGCATTGAGCCTATCTACACACACACGCGCGCGCATGCACCTCAGACTCTATGCACTGATGAATTATGGGAAGCATTACATTGTTTCCAGGCTTTCATGTCTTGCGCGCTTTCACTTACCAGTATCGGAAATGGCTCTCCTACCTTATGGGGGGTGGGACTAACTGAAGACGATGCCGGGCAATAAAACAACGGAAGCCATTTATTTCCGATGGAAGAAAAGTTTTGCGAAGCAAAGTCAGCAGGGAAGCGTTGGGCATTCAGACCCTGGGTGGGAGATCACGAGAGGGGTTGGACCTAAGTCTGGGAAAGCTACATTTTGTTCATATATTAGTGGCTACGGCCGTGGGGGGAGATGTTTTGAGCAGGGTGTGTTAACAATGGTTGATCGCGTGGTGGAATTGAGCATTTATTGAACTCACGGTGAAAGCGGACCCGTTGACCATAATGATGTGTGTCAACGTTGAGCATGGGCGAACGACGTTTACCCATTCCCTGAAACTATGCAACTTGCGCCAACTGTCACACAAACCACCGGAATCTCATCAGGGGGTGCTGAGGCTACGTACGGGAGGGCTGAAGCGCCCCTACTTCCCATGGCCATCATAGTGGTGGGATTGGCTAATTGAAGCACTTGTGCTTCCACTCCCAAGTGGATTGGCTGTCTTCTTGCTGGTAACTGTATGGTGAGCCAGTCTGATTGAAGCTAGCATGGTTAGACTAATAATTGCTGCTATAAACCTTAAACATTAGCTGAACAAACTTAAACAGGCAGTCCAGGATTGTAAGCACCCCAAATTAATTTGACATGTCACAAAACTCTGGACATATCATGCAAAATGGGTGATGCAGTCCACAAATGGATGATGTAATCCATAATTGAATGATGTAGCACACAAAAACAGGGCCCCGTTTTGGTTCATGCTCATAAGTATCCCTTTCCCAACTTAAGGCTGAAATTAGAAAAAACCTCTGGATCGCATCTTTAAAACATTCTGGATGAGAACGTGCTAAAATGGAAGTCCATGTTGAGAGATGGGGCTGTAGTGAGTCTAAAGCTCAGGAATGACCCTCCTCTGTCTCAATCTGTGATAAATAGCTCGCTCTACGTCGTCCTTACCCTTCGTCCATGCTGCTGGAAAAAGAAAAATGGCCCCCGGAGAATTCCACTCCCGGGCTCTGCTTCCGCGGCAAAATGGTCATGGGCAGATTGGAAAATGTGGGGGAGGGGAGGAGGGTTCTTCCGAGAGCAATACCAGAGACAAAACAACAAAGTTTGCATGGAAGCTCTATAGGACACTAAGTGGAGCTGGGCTGCCCGCCCATCTCCCCTTGGAGGCGGTGACACAGGAGGACCATTTGCCTACTCAGCATATGCAAATCTCCCATGACCCTCTCTGTGGTCATGTGACCTCTGAAAAATGCAGTGCATAGTCATTTGTAACCACTTTCTCTTCCAAAGAGAGGTCAGAGCAGGGGGAGAATGTGTCAGTGTGTGCAGGCCATCCGAAAGAGAGAGAGAGAGAGAGAGAGAGAGAGAGAGAACGTGTGTAGTGGAGGTTGTTTGGTACACAGTGCTCGACTGATCAGTTACCCAAACTTGCATGACAACTGAACTGCTAGCTTCCAAACCTATACAGGCCTTTGCAGACTAACACTGTCTTTAGGTATTTAGGTTCTATACCGGATCTGTAACACACAACCACCTGTAGAGTGAGTATGAATGTTTTTTGGCATTCTAATGAACATCCGCACCTTCCAGAGGTAAACTAAAGAAACCTTCTGCAAACGAAGAACTGTTTGAAATTATCCGCGCCATTATTGCTTAGGTGTAGGCACCAGTTTAAGTTTGGGTGAAGGCATCTTTTTTTTTTAATTATACCAACTTCCAAGTTCATACAGTCGATATTTGTTCCGTTTACGTTTAATTGAAATCGGTCGAAGGCTCTCCGCTTTTATTGCTCACGTGCACGTAAACGCAAGAATGAATACACGTGGAAACACACAAGAACACACACAGTTGGAGCAACGAGAAACAAGAGGAGCGAGTGGGCGGACGGCGCTGTGTGTATTCAGTTGTCTCGACTCTCGCTCTCACTCTCTCTCTCTCTCCCTCAATCTGCCGCGTTTCTAATCGGCTGAGCACAGAGGAAGCCGAGCCAGCGGTGTTTATGAGACGGAGAGAGATCCCTGCGCTAAAGATCTTATAAACGAATGCTGTTTCTGAGATGCTTATAAATTGCTGCTGCCGCCATATCTGTATGGTTGTGTAGGCTAATGCTTTCTAGAGTTAGCGGAGCTCTCACTGGCCTTTGCTTATTTACATATAACTCCCTATAGCGGACTGCGTGCTACGTAAGTTTAGATGAGATGAACCTAATTTGCAGACAGCCTCTAAAAAGAGGGTGACAGAGAGCTGAATAGAGATGAATATGAAGAACTGAAAGAAGAACATAGAATGAGTGATAAATAGAAGTGGAAAGTGAGATTAAATCAAAGAAAGAGGGATGAAGGGGGAAGACTGGTTGTGAATGCATTAAGGGGCATGTGATGACTGACAGAGGTCAGAAGGTCACTGGGATTAGGGTAATGGTCCATTGATAATAACATTATTAGAACATTAGAATTGCGATGAAGCCCAGAGCCTAGTGGCCTGATGGGTCTGGCTGGTGCTAGCGTTGGGTGGATGTATGAGTCATTGCTAAAAGAATAGAACTTAAGTCTTTCCTTAATGAAATAGAACTGTCAAATGAGTTCAAATCAATCTCAATGGCTACTGCCACCAACATATTTAATTAAGGTATGCTTTTAATCACCAACTGTCCCTATTAAATCTGCATTGGTCTGCTCTTTGTAGAATACAGGCACACATCCAGAGATTTCCCCACTCCAATTTCTGTAGATCTCAAAGTCTTGTCACTCACAGGCCCTCTCCTTTCCTACCTTTCATCACGTCTTTTAGGGGATAGCAGATGGTAGCTGTTACAAACCAGAGTGAACAGCTCCGACACACGCATTAATGTGTACATAGCCATACTTAAAGCCTTCTGCCTCACACTCAACTCCACCCTCTGGGGCAGGCAAACGTGTGTGAATACCAATAGATAATTGATAACCAATTTGTTAACTTGCCTATTCAAATGTAATTATATAAGATAAGCCAAGTATGGAATGAATGTCGGTTTCTGTCAGTTGTCACGCAACGCAAGACTTTTCATACGCACTCCGACCACACAATTCACACTTCACCTCAGAGCCCCCTCCCCCACTCTCTCTCTCCACTTATCTCCCCCTCTCTTTGCTTCTCTCGCTCTCTTATAATACGCAGCCAAGGGCCCCTAGAGACCGGCACTCTCCGATTTCCTTTGCTGAGCAGAATAATGCGATCCTTTCAGTCAGGCTCCCTCCCCCGCTCTCGTCTGAGATTGCTTGCAAACACCTTACCCACACTCTCTCCCTCTCTCTCTCTCTCTCGTGCCTAGTGCTGCGGCACCGCACTGCGTGGCGTCCTGAAAGGCCTCGGCTGAATTCATTAGTTTTGAGAATTTCTTCCCCTTCCAGCTCAAAACTAGAAAATGTGCGTCTCTCCACTACAAGCGCTTTACGCGCGCTGCCTGGCCCACCCCCTGTCCTCGGTCTTGACAGACACATGCACACGCATTTATAAGCGTGAGATTGTGTTTGTGTGTGCGTGGCTTTACGACAGCAGTAAAAATGTGATGCAGAGCGCGTGCATGCTCCCCCTCGCTCTGCCCTCTCCTCCGACTCTCAACAGATGCGCCTCAGGAACAGCCCTCGGCAACCGCCAAGGCCTCCTTTATCTCTCCCTCCCTCACCGCAACGCCGTGCTCCAGCGCCTCCAATGTCACAGCTAATAGATAAGCAGGGGATTAGCCCGCGCGCTACCGCCAATCTGATGAGGGAAAGGAAATAATTACCCCCGCTAATGTAATTTATAGTTTTTTAATTAAGTAGCCTACACACATTTCCCTGAAAAAGACCCAGAGTGGGAAAAATCTAGCCAAAGGTTCACTAATTGGAGTGGCAGAAGAGAAAACATTACCGGTTTGCATAATTGATAATGTTAGCCTAAATCTCTCTAAAAATTATTTATTTTAATATTAATGCTGGATATGGGTCATTTCTACCTGATAGGATCGTGCTAGCACACATATATAGACCTGTATAGGCTTGTTTAAAGGCTTATAGAAAATATTTGAAATATGAATTATGTACTTACACTTAAGACATAACAGTGGGTGTAAAGCAACAAGATATAAAGCAAAGGTTTATTTTTAAGAATGGGAGCTACAAAAGGCCAACGCAGATTAAACAACATCCATCTGATGCAAACAGGCTCTGCTACTGCTTGTCAGTGCCATAATCAGGCGCTGCTATGCAGGAGCAGATTGTGTCAACTTGTTGGCAGTGTTTGTTTGGTCTGCCTGCGTGTAAAACATGGATCTGGATACGGAACCACAAACCAGGTTGCTCGCTGTTGTATGACTAGCAGTCTGGTGCACGAGCACAAACTCACCACAGACAGAATTCCTCCCTATTTCTAGGCCACCTTATAATAGGGTAGTTCTAGACCTATTCTTATTGAAAGCAAACGTTGTTGTTTTGGGGGACATTAAGGTGTTTAAAAGGGCAATATTTAAAAGTTTGACTGTAGGCCTACTACTAAAATTAAAAAACAAAAAATTAATAGTAGGCACCTGCTCTAAATGTTTTAATTGTTTCAAATAATAATTTTCGACAAGATTAATCGGAGTGACTGACATATTCTGCAATTAAACTTTCTTGCCGGTCGCCTATCTGTTTGTATTGATTTATAATCTCCACATACTCTCTTTGGACACTCGCAGTACTATATAATTCCCACCTTAAACCACCCTGGACTAGCTAATATTACACCGGTCTCGTTCGGTAAGGGAAGATGAGGATCAGAGAAGTCTTGTTACTGTTTAGAAGCAGGATTCTACACAATACCCCTTTTAATGGCAACAAGTGCATTAAAACGTAATGATACAGCGAGTATATTTACTTTTAGTAAAGATTGCACAATATCTAAGCATTTTTTCACCAATATGTCATCACTCCTTGAACCAACCATGATAGAATAAACCCAGTCTCAGGGGAATTTATAACATAGTAGCCTACATAAAACTGTGCTAGCCGAATTGGTATGGTAGTTACGTTAGAGTACATTACAATGTACTTCTAATAGGCCTACTTACAAAAATAGCACAAACGAGAATTACAACATCAATATCATTTATTGCGGATTTTATTCGTTATCAGCGTCTGGTCAGTTATAAATAGGAAATATTTTAAATGTGAGGGGCATTTTCGCTATACGTAGGATATATTTCGGAAAGATTTTTGTTGCGTTTTAAGTATGCTGGCTTTATTAGGCTACTGAACATTTATCAATAATCTACTTTGAGACAGATGTCAAGCAAGCCAAAACACCTAGCATATGACTACTTTTATCTGACTACTTTTGTTGCAACCGATATCCATGCGTAAGATCATGGTAAATAGGCTGAATTTTGAGTCTGGTCATAGATAGAATCAACTAAGCTATAAAATTATGTTATGATGTGGCATCTGGTTTGGTTATTTCCAGTATTAGATTAATAAAAGTGAGACAACAGCAAACTAGTTGGAAGCCAGTTCCCATCTGAACTAGCGACGTATATTTGACTTCCGCTCAATAGTTTAATAGCAAAAATACGAATTTGCCAGCAACTAGAATAGGCCATTCAACAACCAAAGTAGATATTCTTTTCATAGGTGTACTGATCTCTTCGTACTGGTATCCTTAAAAGTAGGCTATACGTGTATCATAAGAGTTAGGCTACTCATGATCAGAAACCCTGAAAGTGCGTTTTAATTATGGTGAAGCCCACAGCATCCGCGCGTTATGCGCCTCATTCAGAGCGCTTATAATTGCACTTTCCTTTACTCATCCAAAACATGTTGCTAGTTTAAAAACGACCCTGACTTCTCAAATAGCCAATGCACGAGCCCTATTTTGATAACCCTTATATTAACAAAACATGCTAATATATGCATGGATATGCCTGCTACTTAATTTGCCCAGAGTAGCTGTTTAACTTTCACGAGTGCCAACATTTTCTTTTCTAATAGCTAACCTATGCCACAACATATGTATATGTACTTCTACATTAGTTATGTTATCTTCTAATAATTTGTTGTTCGCAAAATAATCTAATACGTCATACAACCATTCAATTTCAACTAAGTGCGCACACCATCCCAACTGCTAATGTCAACTCGCGAAGTAAGCCTACTCAGGGGGGACAAAAAACATCTGGGTTTAGAGCCACCGCTGTAATTTCCTGTTAAAAATGTAGTGTTTCAATATCTTTCCCTTCAAAACCTATTGCGAGACAGACAAATACATTTCCGTAAAATGTACGTCTGTCTGGGAGAACTCCTGGGAATCCCTATCGTAGCAGCAGTCTCAACGTCCACTCCCATCTGTGTCTTTACTGACAGTGTAATCATCCAATTGAACGCATTCCGTGCGAGTGTTTGGTATTCACCATCTTGATCAGATCTCGGATAATGACGTCAAACAATCGGATTATATCCGTAGCGATACTCGTTTTGTCGGAGTACTCGGCGCACCCCTAATTCCTATACTAGCACTGCTCTCCCCGTAGCAATCAGAGCACTTTAACAGAGCAGGGCTGACGACCTAGAGAAAGAGAAAATGCCCTTCTCCGAGCGTTCATCCACTCTGCAGCATTGCGAAACAAGTACGACAAACACATAACGAACCGGTCTAGAAATCCGGCAAAAACATTCATCGTTCAAAACATGGATCCAAAAAACCCAGCCCACCATGCCTTCTGCACAAGAAAATAGGGAAGACTGAATGAGAGCGTCGTATTTCTAGACAAAAGGATCCAAGAAGGAAGGTTATTAATAGCAGCAAACGTGAATAGTAAAGTCTTTTTCAGACCTTTATTAATAGGATGCTACTCTCCAAAGTAGTTAAAAGATTCCCGGAATCAGTAAGGAAAGAGTCCATTAAATGTTCAAGTAATGTACTGTATAGTGTTCGTTTCTACAGTAGGCCTATACATCCATGCCTCTCAGTTGTACTTAATCATATAGCAATGTCGGCTATAGTGTATTTTTATTTACAATGTTGATGTGATAAGAGGGAATTAGCGGGAAGTCCTGAATCTTCCAAACTGAACTTCTGTAAGATCTGGAAATGTACAAATGTTTGTAGACACCTAATAAAGTTGACATTGTGAATAATAGAGTTTCAATGTTATTGCCATTTATTTAAAGGACATTTTTTGTAAAATATAAATACAAATGATAGTATATTTAATTACAAAGTTTAAACACATACATCTCAGAAATGGACAAAAAAAAACACAGTCGGAAGATACAGTTACTGAAATGGTCAAGTCCTTATTTACAAGCTCAAACATGATTCTTGCTCTTCGATCAATGCGTTATGTTGTATCTTACAATTAATATATTACAAAAGGAAACAAAATATCTTAATCCGTCATTGCCGTAAATAAAAGACAAATAAAGCTAGGTTTTTGGACACAATGTCAAACATAAAAATCCCCAAATCTTTGGGATAAACCATTAGTGCTAATTCTTCTGTCAGGGTTCTTTTCTGTGTCTACCCACAAGTCAGACAGACAGGTCAGTTAACCTCAAGCCACATGCACTGCCAAACCGTAACCTTTAACCTCAGAGGTCAACATTCAACTCCAACAGCTCCTGACCTGTACACTAGCCTAGTCTAACCTAGTTCCAGAATGTCAAGCCAAGCAGTGGCCGAAACCACGACCTGTCAATCAAAATATAAAAACATGACAACCGGAGCAGCAGTTAGACCATATGGAGGATATACATATATTTATACATATATTTATATATAGAACAAATAAAACTCCGTGGGATGTGTATACATAGATATATCGTATATTTGTACAAAAATGAAGTCCTTTGTGTGGCGCTCAGTCCATTTCATTTAAGGGATACTGTCCAAAATGTCAATGTCCAGTCGTCACAGGGATGATCCGCTATATACACTTCCAGTAAGCGTGCATGTGGCTTAGTCCCAATTATCTTCACCTCCTCCTGAAAAAGTGGACGTGTGTTCGCCTCTCTTCACTGATTTGAAAGGAAACGACTGGTATTGGAAATGTATCATCCGAACACCAACACCATTCCAATGCTTTTTAGCGTTGTGGGAAATAGAGAACGAGTGGAGAAAAGAGATGTCGTTAAGACTCGGTCTCTGTGCGTCTCAGGGTCATAAGCGGGCCTTAGCCTTGGCCCGGGCCACTTTGGGCTCCCATCGGCTATCCAGGCACTCAAGAGACGAGCCGAGCAGCGCGGCTAGCTCCGAGCTCGTCTCGACCAGGTCCAGCAGCTCCTTGCTGTCGGGCAGGAAGGCGGCTAGCTCGTCGGGGCACGAGAAGAGTTGCGACAGGGAAGCCTGCTTGTAGAACTCCGCCTCGGCGATGGTGGCCACCTCCAGGTGGGCAAAGGCCGCCCTGAACGCCCTGGAGGACATCCGGAGTCTCTTCAGGACATCTGACAGGAGCAGCCAGTTTCTGGGACTGTGTGGGGAGGGAGAGAGGGGGAGAACGGGTTAGCGCACTTGTGACGTGACTGCCCTGGGCTCCAGCTATTCAGCATGGGCGGCGTAATCACGCGGCTGGGGTTCGAGAGTCGCCGCATGCGTAAACACGCAGAGGCTGACGCTGTCTGAATAACCCCTACGCAAGGACTGATGTGTGTAAGCCAACAAACGTATGCATGTACGCGTGCTCAAACGGGCGCAGGCCAATCGATAGCACTTGAAATGGTTAGCTGCATAGCGCTGGGGCCAGGGAGCGGCTGAATGGAGAGGGGGGAGGAGGAAGGGGGGTGGAAATATGAGCGCTGCCGGGAGCCTCTCTCTGTGTGTGTGTGTGTGTGTGTGTGGCAGCGCAGGCCGGCCCCACAGCCCAGGAGAGCCATTAATACTGCATCAGCCAGGGGAGGGGGGGGTAGCTGAGAGGGGGAGGGTAGCTGAGAGGGAGAGCGCAGACTGAAGAAGATTACACAGAACAACTGGAT